>OZ014452.1:10885331-10985641 GCA_963966035.1 Acleris laterana
TGCTCAGTGGGTAGAAACTTCATACAAAAAAAACGAATGTATGAAACTAGATCCATTTATTCGTCATCCGCACCAATTTAACTGTCTGGTTGCCAATGTTGCCATATCTCAACGATATTATGTGTTTAGTAGTTCTGTTGCAGTTATTTTCAATTACCAATCTAGTAAATTGTGCGTCCAAGCATGCAAATTCAGAGTTAAATCGATTCAAAGATTAAATGAACGAAAATTGAGTACAGAAAAATATAGAGACCAATTATTAAATAAACTTAATGAAATAATGAAATCTTCTATAAATTTCATGTGGCAGCACCACAAACAAAATGTCGGCAGCGGCTGTCGCCGGTCGTTTTGTGTCGTGTTATTTTTTTGTGGCTTCTTTGGTGTTTTGAATTGATAATAGCGTTGAGTTTGAAAGTATTTTTCCTCCGCATTATCTTCACATTGACATTGAAGTGCAGTTTTTGAGACAGGACTCTATTAATTAAGTTATTTGTTAGGAATATCATTTAAGTGCAGTTTTTGAGATAGGACTCTATTATTTAGGTCTTTTTATCTTTATAACTACATTTCAACGCTTTGTTTTAAAGAACTCCGTCCAATATGAGTCGTGGCCACAGGATTTGTGAAATTTGTGGTATACAAGAAAAACGGTGTAAGGACAAAGTGTTTTTTGCAAGATTTCCTTTACGTGAACATGAGTAAGTAAAATTGCTGATATAAACAGAATATAAACAGTTTGTTACAACAGTCGAAAGACAACCTTGATGTAGTTATCACAGTATTTCTCTGTTAGATTTACATTTTTAAGCCATTACCCTGCATAGACCTACTATTGAAAACCTTAGTTAATATATTTCTTTTTGGTTTTCAGCTGTAAACAGTGGGTGAAAGTAGTAGGCAAGGAGGATCTTGTACTCTTACCCATTGAAAAACTCCATGATTTACGTTATGTATGTGGAACTCATTTTGAAAAACGAGATTTCACTAAATCAAAAACACGATTGAAAAAACGTGCCATACCTAAACTTCATCTAACAATGCCACCACTTTCTGATGAACTTCTTGAAGGGTTTCCTTTGCACATGGCAAGAAGAAATCAAGGTAAAATATGACTTTTTTATAACCATTCATTATTTCTGTTATCATACTTGAATGTAAAAAAATCTTCCTTTTGACAAA
Source organism: Acleris laterana (assembly GCA_963966035.1). Lineage (NCBI taxonomy): Eukaryota > Metazoa > Arthropoda > Insecta > Lepidoptera > Tortricidae > Acleris > Acleris laterana. Next base: position 10,886,514 of record OZ014452.1, read on the forward strand.
ATTATAGAATTAAACACTCAAATTAGTGAAGCTTGGTTGCCCAGGTACTATTTATAATGCATATATTAGACGACTGGTTGGCCTAGCTGGTAGTGATACTGCGGACAAAGCAAGCGGCCCCGGGTTTGATTCCCGGTCAGGGCAAATATTTGTGTGATGAGTGCGAGTATTTGTGTCTGAGTCTTGGTTGTTTTCCATGTATATAAGTATTTATTTCTGTATTTAAGTAGGTTTATCATTGTCTAGTACCCATAGTACAAGCCTAGAGCTTAGTTTGGGCCTAGGTCAATTTGTGTGAGATTGTCCCCTGATAAAGCATAGTTCACTTAGAATTGGCACATGTTTGTCATAAAATAAAATAAAATATGGTCCAAAAAATAAAAAACTGACAATCACAACTCAATGTCAATATGTTGAAGACTCAATGCTAGAAATTCAGTTGATCTGACTTTTTTATAGGGTGGAAAATTGAGGTGGGTCAGTAATGGGAGCTACTAGATCCCTTGCTGCCACGCGAAAATGCTCTTAGGAGACCTTTACTAAACTCGATTATCGCGTTTCCCCGGTATAAAAAATATGCACTCTTTATTGTAAACAGATTTTACCGATTTTTTTAATTTATTGCGTACTAGCGACCCGCCCTCGCTTCGCTTCGGTATATATGAGTTTCCTGTAACACCCGTCCATAATCCGAAATGTATTATACATAAAAACCTTCCTCTTAAATCACTCTATCTATTAAAAAAACCCACATCAAAATTGGTTGCGTAGTTTTAAAGATCTAAGCATACATAGGGACAGACAGCGGAAAGCGACTTTGTTTTATACTATGTTGCGTATATTTATACCTGAATATAAATTTGGTCAGGACTATTTGAAGTCGGTTGTTATGCATCTTTAATTTAGTTGTTATTAACCATTACTTAAAAGAACTTCGGAATGAATACCCTTTTTTGTAGTTCCAGCTCCTGTAGAAGCAGCCCCAGTACTGACTAACCAAATGGCGTGTCAAGCACATGCATCTGAAAATATCCAATCAAGTAAAGGAATCAAAAGGGGATTCATAGATGAAGCAGGTATTTATTATTTATTTCATCTACAGCCTGGCTGGAAATGAAAGATTTTTTTAACACTGGGGGTTCCTTAGCCAAAGTTAATCCGAAAAAGTCTAACTAAGAGTCATTGCTAAGAAATGGGATTACCCTTTGTGCCTTTCTGTGTATAAATATTTTCTATGTATATAGGATGGAAAGTTGAGATGGGTCAGTAAGGGCAGCTACCTACTAGATCCCTTGCCGCCACGCGAAAATGCTCTACGGAGACCTTTACTAAACTCGATTATTGCGCTTCCCCGGGATAAAAAGTATCCACTCTTTATTGTAAACAGATTTTAACGTTATTTTTGTTTTATTGCGGGTACTTATACCTCAATATAAATTTGGTCAGGATTGTTTAAAGTCGGTTATTATGCATTTTTAATTTAGTTGTTATTAACCATAATTTAAAAGAACTTTGGAATGAATACCCTTTTTTTGTAGTTCCAGCTCCTGTAGAAGCAGCCCCAGTACTGACTAACCAAATGGCGTTTGAAGCACATGCATCTGAAAATATCCAATCAAGTAAAGGAATCAAAAGGAGATTGATAGATGAAGCAGGTATTTATCATTAATCATCTATAGCTCGGCTGGAAGTGACAGATTTTTGTATCATTTTTAGGGTTCCTTAGCCAAATGGTAATAACTGACCCCATATAGTTTCGTCACGGCCGTCCGTCTGTTTGTATGTCACGCCCGATTTTTTTCACTTTTTCAAGTACATTTTTAAGTCGCATCATGCTCAGCCTGTCCTTGCCCCAGATTAAAATATCGTCTATAAAAATTTCCAGCCGGTACATGTCTTAGAAAAAGACCCTACCACAAAATTGACACTTTTTTAAAAAAATTGCCCACCTTTGTCTATCTGTACTTTGCAACCAATGGACCTAGAGAAAACGCCCTATGCCTTGGAAAACATATTTAAAATCTTTTGTAAAAAAAAATATCCCTACCTAACAAGCTATTGCAATCAACTTCGAGCAAAAATATTATTTGTATTACGCTAGATTTGTTTTTACACTATGTGGCATCAAAACATACAAGAATGGGCAAACGCCTTTGCTATAAACTTAACTACATTATTCATATTTTAGGTTACCGCTTCTAATTCATACAGTAGCTATGTACCAATTTTAAGACCGTTTCTGTGGCCAGTTTAGATTTTTAGACGCATTTGGTTGGTAAAGAAAAAATGCAATAACTCAAAAACCTGTGTATAGTACGCGGCACGAAAGTAAAACCAACATGGCCGCTACTGCGCAGGTTTTCTTGCCCCGCGCCCCGCCTTCACCATACGTGAGAGAAGGGTGAGACCCTAAAATCGACTTCCGCGCAGGTTTTACTTTCGTGCCGCGTATTATACATATTTCCTTTCAGCCAAGCTAGTGAGCGATACACTAAAATTATCTCAGAAGTATGGAAATTACATAATATGAAATGTTTTTTTTTATGTCACTATAATAGTGTTTCCTTTTTTACAGAATTAACGCCAAGGAAAAAGAGGTTGGTGGATGACCTAAGAAAAACAAGATGCACTTTAAGGTCTCTGCGCAAAAGTGCTAGCTTAATTGAGAAAATCGAATCCCCGATTCTCAAAGAAATTGTGCTTAATGCAACCAAAAATCAAAAGCGCAAACCTAAGGGAAGAAGGTGGACAGTGAAAAATAAAGTGTCTGCATTGGCCATATTTAAAAGATCGCCAAAGACGTATAGGTTCCTCAACCAAGTGCTGCCGCTTCCATCGGAAAAGACCTTGCAAAATATTTTGAAAAAAGTTCCCATAGAGCCAGGGATCAACAAATCTGTGTTACTCCATTTATCAAAAATAGCATCTAGAAAAGATGAAAAAGACAAAGTCTGTTGCTTATTATTTGACGAAATGGCTATTAAGCCAAGATTAATTTTGAACACAGGCATTGATTGCATTGAAGGTTTTGAAGATTTAGGCGAGCTGGGGCGCAAGGAAAGGATAGCAGACCATGCCCTAGTTTTTATGCTACAGGGTTTGCGTCAAAAATATAAACAACCCATAGCATTTTACTTTACTAAAGGGACAATTTCGTCACAAAACTTGGCGGTCATAATTAAAAATATTAAATCTAAAGTTACAGCTTGTGGCTTTCAAATTCTGAACACAGTTAGTGATCAAGGCCCCACAAATATGGGTGCTCTCAAGATACTAAGAGAAGCTTCTGGTCCCTTAGAAGATGGATCAAATCATTATTTTGTACAGAATGATAAAAAAGTGTTTATTGTTTTTGACGTTCCCCATTTATTTAAATCAATAAGGAACAATTTCCTGAACAATGGAACAATAACATTTGCAGGAAAACAAGGAAGATGGGCTCACTTGCTTCAAGTGGAAAAAGAAAATAACAGTTTTTTGTATCTGTCCAAAATTACGGAAGCCCACGTTAACCCAAAATATAAAACAAAAATGCGCGTAAAATATGCGGCACAGATATTGAGCAATACTGTTTCTGCAGTTCTCAAACTTCTTTCAAGGGCTGAAAATGATAATTTAAAAAAAAACCAACTTTTAGAAACGGCGCAAATAATCCAGGAGTTAGATAAACTCTTTGATGTAACAAATGGACCATCAGGGCCGAAAGATAAAAAAAAACATTTAAGAGAAAACGTCTCTCAAAAGACGACCCATTACGATACTTGGACAGAATACATAAAAAAAATGAAAACTGTTACATTTATTAAAGATGGGAAACCAGCGAAAAATGTTAAATGTATCGAAGGTTATATAACCACATTAAAAAGTTTTAAAGATATCTGGCAGTATGTTCATAAATTGGGATTTAAATATTTAAATTTAAGGCAACTGAACCAGGATGCTTTGGAGAATCTTTTTGGCCTTTTACGCCAACAAAGTCCCACAAACCGAAATCCAACAGCTGCCCATTTCATTTCGGCATTGAAAACAGCGGTTGTAACAAAAAATTGTGCAGGCCCAATCCGCGGAACAAACTGTGAGAAAGATAATTTTAGTTTACTCACTGGGTTCGAAAATGTTGTCTTCAATGAAAAAGAAGAAAATAAAGAAAACGAATCTCCCGACAACAGCAATACAAAGGAAATAAACCAGAAATTAGTGGCTTTACCTGAAGTTGGAGAATTTCCAGTGATTTCTATTCCTGAATTTTCAAATGAACAGGATGAAGCAATTGAAGAGGAACTAGTAAACATATCTGGACAAGCAGTTGTCTATGTCAGTGGGTACCTAGCATCTAGGATACTTAAGAACAACACGTGCCACGAATGCAGGCGCTGCTTAAGCGTGGAAAATCCTACGGAATCGATTTACGATTATACCACCCTAAGAGAGTGGTGGCAGGACAAAGTATCACTTACATACCCTACCATACATTTGTGTAAAATGGTGCAGATTGCAACTGAAATTATAGAAAACGAAGTATTGAATTTGTTACACGAAAAAGACATAACCCAAATAGCAGTTACATTGTTCGAAGTTAAATGCGATTCTGCATGGTTTTCTTGTCACCAACATGCAAACTGCACTATAAAATTGTTGTATAAGAAAGTAGCCCTAATTTTTATTAGACGCGCATGCCAAAAAATTTATGCACAATATGCATTGCAAGAAGTCTCGATAGCAGATGCTTGTAAAAAAGCAGAGCAACAAGGGAAAGCCAAATGAATGAAAACACAGGGTATTTACTGGCAACGTCGTAATTTATTTAGATTTTCTTAATAACTAATATCAAATAGGCTTCTTAATGTGAGCGAACTTTTGCGGGAACCAATCTTTTTTTTCTTCTGATAAGTGTATAGTTAAGAGTATAGCGTTTTGAGATTTATGTCGCCACCTACCAGCTTTAGAGTTAGTGGCATTAAATTTGATAAACGTTTGTACTATTGTTACATTCTTTGATTGTAAAATCACAAATCATAGCAGACAAAAACAAAAAGTTTTTGTTTGTAAGGTAAGTAAAATTGCTCTCCCTTGTTCCTCTGTTTTTATAATGGTTTTCAATAAAGATTATTTGTATTGTACTGTACCCTTACCATGAGTTCACAGAGACCGTACTCGCTAGCGAGTCGAATGCTCGATCCCTCGCCGTATTGTAATAAAGTGAGAGGGACAGAGCATTCGACTCGCTAGCGAGTACGGTCACGGTAAACTCATGGTAAGAGTACTGTGATTGTAATGAAACAATTAAAACCAGTTAAAATAAAGGGGAAATTCACGTCAGCACCTCAAACAGGCACGTTTTGTTGTTTATAATCCAGGACCTGACTGGATTCCTGTGGGAAAGCATGCATATAAAGATTTAGTAAGTAATTTAGGCTTGGGTGGACTTCCGTTTCCTGGTACATTTTCCAGTTATGATGTCATCATTTTTTCACAACTATCTTGCTCTTTATATAAAAAAGAAAAAAAAGCAGATATTTTCCGAATTCCTTTCATTACGTTAGATATGAGGACATAAGTCATTCGGCTTATATTTTAGAAAAAAAATCATTCAGCCGTTTCCTACCAGGAAGAGCCCAAACATAGTATGTTTTAATTATGTTTCTTTATTTTTTACGAAATAACTGGTTGAAATGAAATGAGTGGTATATTTTTGGAATCAGCTCATAGAGCCCTTTCATTTTAAACCCCACTCGATAGGTTTCAGAAAAAAAACTTTATTATACAAAAAATTAATGACATCATAACTGGAAAATGTACCAGGTGGCGGATGTCCACCTAAGTCTAAAATACCTGCTAAGACTCCTACTAAACTTTTCTGAAAAAAAAATCTCTACGCAAACTTTCCTACAGGACTGCAGTCAGGTCCAGGACTATTAAAGACTGAGCAAAATTCGATTTTGCTGCGAGCATATGAGACAAAGTAACTTTTAAATTATTATTTTTTAAATGGCGAAAACAGTGCTGGGTCAATATAAATGGGCGGGTAAATATATATGAATTCCTTAACTTTTCAGAAACGTCTAAAAACTGTTTTTGTATATTGTTTCTATTGAATTGATTAAGTGCTTTTCATAATTAGATAAAACTAGTTCGATGACGAATTATGAATCAATTGGTTTTTAAATAAAACACAGAGTTAAGTTATATAGAGCAAATTAATGCCTATACGAGTTTCGTCAAATTTCATATACGAGGTTTAGTCAGAGAACCGTCGATATGTGGTTTAATTTTTACCATGTATTATTTTTACCTTTAGACATTATGTTTTCGCTTCTGAGGTGAAAAGTTGTGTGGTGTCACACGAGACCAAAATTATTTGCATCTCGTGTCTTAGAATCGCTCGATAAGCTCGTGATTCGATTATAGAATCCTTCGCTTACTCGGAGTTCAAAATCAACACTCCCAGCAAAAACCAACTTTGCTCTCTTGTTGCTCAAATAACTATTTCGGCATACCCATTGTATCCTAAAGTTTGTATTTGGCTAGAAATCAATGTACTATTTTATCAGTGTGTTAGTAAGTAGTTAATATGTTTACCTCGAACATATTAACTGCGATTTGGCAATTTGAGGTAGGGGCGAAAAAGGTATTGTTTTATTTTAGAATTTCGCTTATATTTATAGCAGAAAGTCTATCACTATCAGAATAAGATCAGAATGTTGTACCTTGTATTGTAAAAAGCTTCTTAATAGCGGGACTTGGTATTTTATTTCGTTTATTGGCTCAAAGATCAGTGTCAAGGTATTTTATTTCGTTTATTGGCTCAAAGATCAGTGTCAACTTTATTTCCTTAAAATAAATAAATAATGACTGAGAAACAGAACTTGTTTTACTATCCCGGGAACGCGGAACGCGGAAGTAACTCTGGAATAAAGCAATTACCAAGTATACAACCACCTTTCTACATGGTTGGTCGATATCGATAAAAAATATGCACAACACTAGTGCGCTTACTGTATCGATACTGTCGATAACTCCCACAACGCTACCTGTCATTATGACATTAGTATCCCCCTATCCAGTCTGTGCATTTCGTTTCTTGATTTTGGCTACATAAAAGATCTGGCTTCATACTAAATACAATTAATACGATTTGTATGGGAGTTCGGTCTCTTAAAACGTAGTGATTATATACTCTTTGGTGCTGTCAATGCGCATGTAAAAATAACTATAACTATGTATGTTATTTTCTACAAATAGGGGGCATTTTAGGTCTCAGGTAGTTTAAATAAGGTATGAGATTCTTTATGTGAAAGCAAAACAGCGATTTCATTGTAATAATCGAGACTATTCAAAATAATTCGTATGAATCATACATGACAAACCAAAGCGATTTTGCTCTTGAAACCAATTTAAAATTAATTTTATTATTTGGACTTGTTGCAATTTTGGTTTTGAAGAAATATCGATCTAAATGATAGTTTAAAAACTAGCGAAATACCTATATTTTTTCATAACGTCAAATTGGTCATGAAGGCCTAGGTACCTACCTAAGGTGGCCCGTGTGCCAACAGTAGATACTCAATTACTCAGTAGTCTGCTAACGATCCTGATCCTGGCCACGCTAATTTGGGGCCTGTTTTTTGATACCTACCTAGTCTTGTCTTAACGTGTTAGTGTAGGTACAATTTGAAACACCTTCAAGCACCCAGCTTTTATTTAGCTAATTAATTATTACACATAACTACTTATTATCAACCTATTATAAAAATGCGATAAAAGGAACTTTGATACAATACAATACAACTCTTTTTTTGTTTTTCCCATCTGTCGCTTATAGAGAATAGAAATACTTAAGTACTTATAAAGGTTTGCCGTCATTACATAGTCATTCATTACCTATACCTAGCAAAGATAACATAGCGTTTCTTTAGAAATGAATACTGTATACATTTCAGTTTAAAGCTTTATACAAGCTAAAACAAAGCAAAGATTTATTTACGTGCGTTGTTATAATAGAACCATTTTATACGACTGGTAGTTTGGTAGAGCCATCTACTACAAAAGAAGGAGTACAATTTTTAAGCCCATTGTATTTTTGAAGCCGATTTTTCAGATCTAAAATCCTTTTAAGATATATATTTTACGCGTTATTTTAGTTAATTTGGCTTTGTAACTACGAGGTCAATTGTTAATTAATATTGTATGCAATGATTCATTTTTAGTAGTCTGTACACAGGATGTTGCCAGCATTTTTATTTACAAAATTAGGTTGGGGTGAAATTAAAAATAATGTATGTTATAATTTATAATATCTCTTTTTTGCTGAAATTACTAAATGAAGATTTAGAAGGTATAAAAAAATTCAAAATATATTTTGTTCAAAGAAAATCATTTAGAAACGAGCTAGTTCGAATTCACAGGCACATTCGAAGTGAATGCCGCAAGTAAACTACAGACGCCACCAAATGAGTCGTTGCATTCCGTTAATGGTTTGTCAAATTATTGATGCGGTGGTTTGAATTGAAGTGCGAAGCTCCGCATTTCCAAAATTATTCATTTTTATATTATATATTTTAACAAAATTAAATGATTTTGTGACTTGTGTTGTTTAAATTTATATTCTTTGTAGTTTAGTGCATATTTAGTTAATCATGGTTCTGGCGGAACGGAGTAACGATGTACGAAACGGGAAGCGGTCAAGAGGGCCTAGCCCCAATGGCCATGGAAGTCCAGATTCCAGTTCGGAGGATGAGAATGGTAAAGTACCTTGAAGTTGTTCCCGTTGCTTAGTCATTTAAGGGTTTGGCTCTTTCAGGTGAACATAACGCCGCTTTTGCATGTGGTTTTTGTTCATCTCGGACGTCAAGAAGTATGAGTCGAGCGGACGTGGTGATATATATATAACAAATTTCAGGGCTTTCCCGTATTCATTGCAGATGTCATCATATTTTTATATATCGGATCACTCCATGCTTTCTTTTTTGCTTTTCATAATCTGCATCTGCCTCCATCTACACACTGCTCATCTCATCCTCCATCATGTAATATGAAACAAGCAGTAGTGCCATTTGCAGCTGAGAAGATAAGAGTGGGCCGAGATTACCAGGCAGTGTGTCCAGAGTTGGAGCCTGTGGACCAGCGGAGACCAGAGCTCATAGCTGATAGGGCATTGCTTGTGTGGTCACCTACTTGTGACATATCTGATACCAAATGTAAGTGTTACTAAATAATTGGATAGTATTTTAAGTAAAGGCAATTACTTTAAATTGGTGCATTTCTTTTAGTGGATGAATATATAACCATAGCTAAGGAAAAGTATGGCTACAATGGTGAACAGGCATTGGGAATGCTATTTTGGCATAAACATGACCTGAATAGGGCATCAATGGATTTGGCCAACTTCACACCATTCCCTGATGAGTGGACGGTAGAGGACAAAGTGCTCTTTGAACAAGCGTTCCAGTTCCATGGCAAAAGTTTTCACAGAATCAGGCAAATGGTAAGTCTTTAGTTCAATTTGATTATTATTATGCTAATTCATCTCAAGTAGTCTTGCCATATGTCAGGTTTGCACCCGACATGTCAGGATTGGATTGATGCTGATTTCGGCAAATGTCACGATTTGTCAACCAAGTAAATAATGAGATTCTTTTAACAGTTCATTCAAAAAAGATAATGTTGTTGCCACTAATCAACAAAATTTACATAACGAAATAAGTGAAAGGTAAACATGTATTTAAAATAAAATTATTAAATTGCACAAGTTGAGAATATCACGACTTTTCATTTATACATATGGCAACCCTGACCTCAAGTGATCCACATGAAGTTAAGTCAATGAAGCCTTTGTCTGCCAAAAAAATGCTATGAAATTATGTGAATTGAAAATTGAGGTATCAATATTATAGGAAAGGAAGAAGTGGAGATGGGATGTTTTTTTTTGCCTAGCAGCAGAACATGGAACAATCCATATGTGTACGAGGGGCGGATGATAAGTTTGTGGCCTGGGGTACTAAGCCAAGACATGTAAACCTTCTTCTTGATATCACTTGTACAAAAACACTTTGGTATTTTATGAATTTACTCTTCATTCATTATGGGCACCTTTATTATTTTATCTGTGGAAGAACAAACATCACCATGGCGGAAAGTTTGGAGAATACTCATAATTTTGAGTATTGTGCTGTAATAAAGTACCTCGTTAAAAAACCAGTCCCGGGACTCTAAAATACAAACACCGTTCGGCAAGGAGTGACAACTACAGACTTGTAAAGATTTTTTAGAGTTCGCTGAGGACGACCTTGAAGTAATTCGTCACCAAATCATAACTAGCTTAGACCTAGATTCGCCAGTACGATCTGGAGTTTAAACAGGAGTCAATGCAAAGCCGGGGAATGCCCACTGCAGAAATTTAAGGTGGAAAAGTCGGTTTCGAAATTTATGCGCAGGACCATCCACCGTACAGTCCAGACTCCCGGCCGCTATTTCCTTTTTTCTTATTTAAATAAAGGAAATACGAGGCCGGATATTTTCCAATGACGATGAGATGAAGGTAGAATGTAGAATGCCATTTTGAAGACAAGTAGGTTTTTTTTAAATGCTTTTAAGGCACTATGGCAGATGTGAGAAATTTAATTTACTCTAAGGGGAATATATTGAAATGTAAAAAAAAAACGTGTCAGATTTTCTTTCATTTTACCCCTCTCAGTCCGCGAACTTATTAGCCGCTTCTCGTATGTCACCAACTGCACAACTCCATGTTCAGCAAATAAATATTTGATTTTGATTTTTGAGGCCTCATTAATACGGCTTGGCCTGCTAACCACCTAGTCAGGCAGTCCCCTATGTATGGGCTATAATAATGTACTATTGTTTTGTTCTCAAACATATACCTAGCTTGGGACAAGGGAAGGGTTAAATGAAGTGAGAATTGAGTAAGTCTTTTTTTCTTCCAACAGTTACCTGACAAGTCAATAGCATCATTAGTTAAATATTACTATTCATGGAAAAAAACAAGGGCACGGACATCTTTAATGGATGTGGTGGGGGAGGGTCGCACTGCTACAGGGTCTGGCACAGGCAAGAGAGAGTCTGGTGCGGGCTCGGAACCAGGGGGTTCTGACAAGGAGTCCGACAATGATGAGAAGGTAGGCATTCGTCTTTAACATAGTACTTGCTTATAATATGTAGAATCTCTCATTACCCAATATATTTTGCTGTACAGACTCACCATTATTTTCTTGTGTTTAATCTAATAACAAATACCTAGACTGGATATTCAGAACTTTCCCTGAGTTTTATTAATTGCTGATGGTGTATCTGGATTGTCCAATAAAATCAGTCCTTAAAATTATTAGTGGCACTTAGTAGTAAATAGAAATGCAGAGTGATAGTTATTTTAATTGATTGTAGTAAATCATAATTTCGAAACTTAATTAATTAATTTTTCAGTCCTCCATTACAAATAAAGTAACATTTTGATAGTATTATACAATTTTGGATGCTACGAGTTCTTTGTGCCATTCTCTGATAATAATAAGGATTGTAGGTGTACTATATTGTAGTTCTGTATGAGTGACGGTCGTGTGTGCTGTGACAGAAGTGGACTATCCACCGCGGTATAGTGCGCGGCAGAGGGTCGCCCGCGCCGGGCGCTGCGCAGCGCGGCGCGCCGGCGGCCACCCAGGTGGGTGATCGCTTCCCACAAACATCACTTCATCATGGAACCCCGATGTTCGGTGTATTCTTCTATCCTCTCATGTCTGTCTATTTATTCGATGTTTTATATCATACCAGTATCGATGTCTCTCAGATACCCTCTCCTTGATGTTGATGTTTCGTACGGGTCCCGTCAATAGCGTCTGTTTTCGTCACATGAACCTTTAGTGCTGCACTTTATCATTCATGTTGATTTTAAGTTTTTATCGCTTATCAGTGTGACAATGCTTGTTTCATTTTGTTTTGATATTTTTAGACTTCATTTCATTCATTCATTGTAGCAGTATGTTTTTATTTCATGCATAATTATTGTTTAGTTTTGAATTTTATTCAAAAAAAAAATTTAGCAACCAGTATTAATTTGATTGTTGGCTATTGCTTTTTTATTTTTTACTGCTCTGCGTTTTTATTTACGTACTGTTGCTAGCTTATCAGAGGTTTACAGTATCAAATTATGTGAGGTCTTGATTTATTCATCATAAAAAAGTAAGCTCCTGTTAAAGAATATAACTATGGCAGTGTTGTTTGTTGTTTAATACTGTTTTCCTTAACATATATTTTTGACCCTGTGGTTTTATATGACCCTGAGAGTTTTACAAGTTTTATAACTGATAATGAAACAGGAGGATGCTTTGCACTTTTGATGGAGTGGATGTTGTTTCGGAAATGTTCATGTTAACAACTTTGTTATAAATCTATACTTGACATAGTTATTGTTTAATGCACTTTCTACAACTGACAATTATAAAACGCTTTCAAACCTCATTCCTTCTTACCTACATTCCTGCATGCTTCCTTTAACAGCCCCAAGTAAACAATTAAATCAACTGTGTGTGCAGAATGGCATTTAACGGGTTTTTAAAAGAAGTGTGTCAGAGTTAGTTTTCTGACCATAGTAGGACACGCCAAATGTATGATAGTATGGTATAGCACTGCAAGGCAGGATTGTAAAGTGTTGATTGGGGTTTAGGGCGAGGGCGGCGGCGAGAGCGCGGGCAAGCGGTGCTCGGTGTGCGGCATTGAATGCTCCCAGACCACGGCGCACAACTCTCAAAAGTTGTGCCAGGCTTGCCTCGTGCACGCCAGGTCGGTAATATCCTCCACTGCTTAGGTAACGTTCATTCTATCCATTCGTTTGCAATTACCTTTTGCATGTCTAAAAATCAGACTTTCAATCCTCATTTGGAGTGATATAAATGAAACAGTTTAGTAGGTGGTAAGGTTTGGCGTTTGTTTGAATATTGGCGGTGATGTGACAGACGCACGGGGACAATGAGACCGCTCTGTGGGCCGTCGGGGCGCCGCGGGCCCGGCTCCAAACAACAGCGATACAAGCACCGGCTGCCGCGAGGCATTTACATCAATCATGATGATCTCGTCGCCATGGCGACTGGCCCGCAGCCTGGCGACGCGCCGCAGCCCGGGCTGGTCAATCAGGGCGAAGCCATGCTCAAAGCTATGGACAGAGAAATTATATCTCTCAAGAGACAAGTAAGATGCAACCAACCCGCCGAAAGGTGTCGCTATGTAGTACAGTACTGTAGCGAGAATCGCATTCTCACTCTACCTGACACTACGCGCTTGGTTCCGGAACGACTTGTCTATTTAGAAACTCGTGGCTAAGCATTCGTGTGATGTACTGTGAGAATGTGATCATTCTAAAACTCCCTGACGAACATAAGTAGTGTTCATTTGTTATACACTATAGGCGGTTTTGCATTTGCATAGAAATGCATTCTGCACCACAGATGGTATTTAATTTTCCTCCCATATATTATTTTCTTCATACGGCAGTTTATTATTTATTAATACTACAGTGGATATTCCTATTCGCGCAGTTATTTCCCCTCGCCGAGACCCACTACTCATTTTTTGGATAATCCAGATATGCACTACCAGTCGCTCTTAGTTGCTAGTGCTTTATTGTTTTTATGCGTAACTAATAAAACAAAAGTTAAGTTTTTTCTGTTTAACGCAGGTGCAACATAACAAACAGCAGCTCAGTGCGATGAAGCGCAAGGTCGGAGATAGTGGAGTCGAGGAGCTTAGGCCTGGAGAGCCGCCGGCAAAAATAAACTCGCGCTGGACGAACGACGAACTACTTATGGCTGTAACAGCTGTTAGGAAATACGGTATAGATAAACACAGTCGATAATCTGTTATCTTACCAAATCCTTTAGATATTCACAATTGGTTTTGCTTCTAGGCAAGGATTTCCAAGCTATTGCTGAAACGCTGGGCACAAAAACAGAGGCGCACGTGCGTACGTTCTTCATATCGTACAGGCGCCGCTACAACTTGGACGCCGTGTTGCGTGAACACGAGGCCGATCGCGGGAACTCCAATCACATACCTTCAGGTGAGTTATTTCTTCTGCTCCTGACATAATATGAAGCTCCCGCATTTTGACCTTTAACAATCAAAATGCTTTTTCATTCATGAACAATTTTAGAGTTAGTAATAAATTTCGGTTTTCAGGAACCACAAGCACTGAAAACGCAGATAGTGCCGTGGATAATTCTAACGGTAACAATGGTACCGCATCGCCGCAAATCTCATCCAAGGACGAAAAAGTGAGATAATAAACAACTTTGACATTCACCACCAAAAGTAGATTTAGTCAACTCCTATCATTACAGATTGTCTACTTTGTTAAGTTTTAAGGCCTTACCTGTTACAACTTGTTAAACCGATATTTTTATTTCATTTGCTCCATCACCTCTCGAGTTAAGGTCTATAGGTTAATGACGGTAATTGTTTTTTTAGACGGAAGTAGACAGCGAGGGCGTCGCCATCGGCGCCCCGGCGGAGCAGGGCGGGCCGCCCACCACGCCGCCCAAGCACAAACCAGCCAAGTGATGGACATCAGTTGCATCCCATTTGTGTAAATGCATTTTAGCCTAAATCTGACTGCAATACGCGCGTTTACTAGCTCAGTCTAAGTATGAGGTAACATAAATAGACATTCTATTTAGGAAGTGCTATTGCTAACTTAAATAAACAGTCCGTATGTGGATGGGTTTGAATTTATATTAAATACGGTTGTTTTGTACGCCCGCCGTTAACGGACAAATCTGCGACAGGTTCACCACGTAACGACTATTTGATGAGCGGAAATTATAACTTCGTATGTGCATCCATCCATAAGGTATGAAACGCGCGCGTATTTGATATGGCGTTCAAGAGGATAAAGAACAATCGGCCCTCACTGATTGCACAGACCGATTCAATAATTATTTATAAAGAATATTGATTCAAAAGAAATACTTATAAGCTGCGATGATGTTCTTGAATTTATTTTATAACATAACATTAGAAAGTAAAAGCTTTTGATTTTGAATAGATTGTGTGCTCAATGGCGATCTTAATCCATTAAGTGCTAGATTTGCAATATTAACAATATCTGACTCGCTCTTATGCCGTTGGTAATAAAGACGTGTCAGATATTTTTGAGACCAATGTGTATTATTGGTGGTGACTGTACATAGTAATCGTATTAGTTGCGTAACATTACGAAGCTGGCAGTCAATGGATTAATTAATGTGCCATGCCATTGGTTTTGTGCACCCTGAAGACTACAAATGCTAAATAAACTAAACTACCACACACATAACTACTGCTGTTGGAACTACGCAGATATAATGATATGATGAGTGATATAAATTATTAATATTTAGCCGTTTGGACTTGTTAATAACATTAATAAAAAGATCCTGCAGAAGAACTCGTGTCCTTATATGTCTAACAAACGCCCCTTAATGCATGTTTTCACAAAAGTGCCCCTTAAACATTAGTGAAAAGGTGCTTCAGGGCCGTTGATTACTTGAGACTATGTCAATTTTATAAAGCTTCAAGTATACAACCCTAACACGGCAATACTGGTGAAATATTCCACACTAGTGCAGCAAATGTCACCACGTCTGAAGGGTTGTAAGTTGCAGGTTTATAAAATTTGCACCTGGCGTATGTGTATCAATCAAATTAATCAACACAAGCCTCTAGATAGCACTGTAGGTATAAATTACCTATCAAATTGGCCAAAACCTGAATAATCTATTATGTGTTCCGAAATACCGTTGTTCTTAAGTATGAAATTAATAAATCGAATGTTTTAAGACGACTTATCTACATACCGGCTTTGCATTTATCATTAACATTCATTTTTTTGTTAAAAGGCACAATGTGTATACCACAAATGAAATGAAATGGTGCAAAGTAAAATGTAACCTGTTGAAATTAAGTAGATATGTGCTTATCTTAAATAATTAGAGACTAGATCGACGTACGTGAGTATACATACGCTTCAGGAAAGCATTAAATTAATACATTGAATATCTTGAATAAGTATTTATAGGTGGTAGTCATGTTGAGTTCACCTCTGAGTTATCAGATATAATATTCATTCGTATTATAATTAAATTATTACTTTCACTTGGATCATATTATGAATATTGTAAATTTAAAAGTATATATATGATCCATTTTTTGTCCCTGGATTCGTATGATAGTGTTTCTAAAATATAGAAATGTAATATTCACTCGCCTTAAGAATTATATTACGTCTCGTATACTCGCATCTTATTCAAATACGCATAACGACAGAGTGTAAATGTAACATGCTGCATATGGGGTGATTACAGAATAGTTTTGTATTCCTAATTAAGAAAAATACTAGCTAGGCATTTTCATGTAAGTCTTTATTTATAAATAAGTATATCATCCATTTTAAATGTTCATGTCGCTTTTAGTTTAATTTTACAAACTAACATTGTATCTAGATTCTAGACAGATTTTTAATCCATGATATTTATGAGGAGATGATAAGTAGATGACATTTTTCGAATCGTAACATTAATGTAAAGATATTCAATAGCGCGGATGTGAGGTATGAATATATCGGTAGCAGTAATTAGGTCGACATATTTCGAGCTGCACAATCATACATCTGACTGACTGATATAGATCTTGCACAGTTTCTGAAGTATGGTGGATAGTTTAAGGTTCCTTGCAAAACTGATGAATAACATCAACCGTGTACAAAGTATCAGCTAAACTTCAGAGCCTATGCATCCAAGCCTTAATTAATTCAACTAGTGCGTTATTTAAATCTAGTAGAAACAGAATTATATCAGATATTAATATGATACTTACGATATTTTTGTATGTTGAGACTCGCAACATGAGGACAATTAGGTGTGGAAGAGTGTTTTATAGTTTGAAATTTAACATTATTTTATAATATGGTACCTATTTTTTTAATCTTATTGTATTAGACTTCGTTAAATTTAGGTTAATGGATTTATACCTGTGTAATTTTAAAGCATAATCTATTAGTTTTACGTACGTACATCACGAATGAGATGATAAATTTGGTATTACCAAACCGAAGACGTGGTTACCGATATTAAGTTTATAATAACGTAGTCGACTCTTTTTTTATCCATTTACGTCTGATCTAACGCATTTTATGATATCATTAAGCACTTGAAATGTTTCTGTAACGTGGTTATTATTCTACGAATACCGCAGGTCATATACTTGGTTTTCTGCCGACAAACCAAAGAAGGCCGCTGACTGCTTAGTAATAGTATAAGCATTTTAAATTTAATGTTACTACAAATAGAGTATATAATGCTTCGACTACTACGTTGCAGTTAACTACCTTCTTTGTTATTAACGCAGTTCCGAAAATAACAGGGAAGCGTCCGCCTAAAAGTGTTTTCACTGTTCATATTTATCGTATTGACACAAGCAATAGGATTAATTTCTAACTTTGTATATTTTTATTTTTAAGCGGGATTAACATATTCCTAGTGATCATGAATTCCGATTAACTTGAACTAATTTATAAGCTGGGTATTGGTTCTTCATAATTGTATCCTAGACTTGTATTGATCGCTTGTAAATAAATATGAAGCTAATTTTAAGGTGGTTCTCACCACGCCTTTGATAATCCCTCTCTACGCAATACCGTAAGGATCCTTCGCCAGACACATTTACATTAGAAAAATCTTTAGTCTTATTACTTTATTAGCAAGTGTCAACAACTCCAAAGAAATCCACAAAATGAAGTCATCTTATTTATTGACTCTGATATGAGCAATTAAGATTATTGTTGCTGATTTAAATTATTTTTTATTTAAAATATGTGTTCTGTATATTAAGGATATTAATCATTTTTCGTTTATGAAGGTCTTATTATTTAAGTTAAAGCTCAAATAACCCGTGTTAGACTACGAGTAATTCTCCGAATGACGTTTGGTTTCTACAAATGATTAGGTACAACATTTAAAATCGAGGAAGCTTTGAGTTTGGTTTAAGTGTATTAAATAAGGATAAGTACGTTCAAAAGGATTTTATTTATCGCCCAAGAAGGTTCAGTCGAAGTCGCCAATGTCCAAAACGGCCATCGGATACGTAAATAATTATTAGTGCACGCAGACGCTGTTAAGGGCTAGAGGCTAGAGGCGTCCGATGTCTTGGCAGCGTATATAGTTTACTAGCTGTTGCCCGCGACCCAATCCGCGTAGAAGACGTTTATCGCTGTTCTCTTGGGAACCGTCCTATTTTCCGGGATTGAAAGTATCCTGTGCCCTTCCCCGGGACTGTCCATTCCAAATTTCATCGAAATCGCAACAGACTCAGTGTATAAGTACATTACACAGGCCTAACGATCGTTATAAGTTGGGGAGTGAATGACCCACGGCACAATTACGCCGCACCACTGACCAAAATTTGTAGCAATATGAGGCAGGTTTAGGTTGTGTGTAGTCTTCAGCAGGCCAAACGCTCAGAAAAAGCTTCACTGTGGAGCTCCGTCGACCCTGTTAAATTTGATTTTGAATTAAAATTTATTGGTCAGTTGTGCCGTGGGACCCGTGTGTCTTGGCGGCGGTCGAACTCAAATTAAATTGTCGTTTAAAAACCCGATGTGTAGTGAGGGCAGTGAGCGACAGTTTTAAAGGCGGAATATTACAGCTCCATCGTTTTTGGACTTAGCAGACTTGGGACTGTTGGAAATCTGTTAATCTATGGGTGCCCTTTAGTCTTTCGGGTTTGGGCTCGTGTTGTAAAAGGCTCTAGTTCTGGAGTCCTTATTTTGTAGACTCGACTCACTTAATAAACGACTCGTTGAACTCGAAGACCCCGTGTCCCGAGTCTTGTTGCGCGTGAGTAAACTATCGAGCGTGAGTCCAGCGACTCGAGTTTTCTCTAGCTCGAGTCTTCGAGAAAACTGGAATCTTTCACTGCGACTAAGTATTAGACTAATGGCTAGATTCGACTTCGAGTATACTTAGCTGCGAAAATTTATTGTATTGAAATTTAAAGAATGTTAAATAGGTAAAATAGTACAAAATATAGGTACCTAACTAAATGCAAATATTTATAATAACACATACACGAGCCTACACCGCGGTTCTAAGAACTGTACTGTAAGTGTCATCGTTGAAGGTGAGGTGGGCTCAAATAATAATACGGCTCGACTACGACTCGATATACTTACTTACCAAAGGACTCTGAACGCAGAAAAAGGAGAGATCCTATGCGAGACTCTGAGTTCGTGAGACTCGGTTCGTTGGAAGCGCAATGTCTAGTAAGGTCACCTGCGGGCCTAGTATGGCTGCGTCTATATCGCGTGTCAAATGTGGACGAAGCATCCGTCACTTTTTGACACATGCACTTATTTACTTGTTAGAAGGTGACGGATTATCCTTATCCAAAATTTGTCACGCGATAAACGCAGCGATATTAGTCACCCTGGTAGGATCCCCTACCTATTAATTTTCTACGTGGGGGATCCTATCAGGTGATCTTACTGGACATCGCGGTTGGAAGTTATGCAATAAAGGGAAACCTATGTAGGTACTGAGTTGAGTCTCGTCATTTGAGTTCGACTCTTAACAAAAAGGACTCTCAAACCACCTCGAGTGCTTTACAACACTAGTTTGGCCTTAGACGAAGTATACCTAGAGACTATACTATACATTATGCGTAAAATAATTATGCGATCCAACAGTGAACCTATGGGAGCGAGTGGAAGAGAAGTACAAAGCCGAAGATTCTTGCACTGTACTTATTGATAATACACAACAGGATCTTCTATTCAAAGACAAAAAAGGTCTTTGTTTATTCTACGCAATTCCACGCACATTCCACGCCCTATACCTAACTATCTGCATGCTTGTCATCTTTCACCACAGAATAATAAAGGCGGAAACATACTACCAAAACGTGACACGACGCCACGCCACCCGACGCATGTCAGTACTTATCAATTCCATATATTTAATATAGTCAGAAGCGCATAGACAACACGCTATGTGACCACATGCCGCAACATCCAACCGATTTGGATCAGCGTGTTGTCGGGAGAGGGGGGAGGACACGCCACCCGACGAATCAGCGGAGTGTGTTTCTAGTTGACACCCGACGCCACGCGTTATTTCGACTGACATGCGTCGGGTGGCGTGGCGTCGTGTCACGTTTTGGTAGTATGTTTCGAAGTGAGAGACTACACTACCTACACGATACGTGTTGTAGCATCGCGTGGCGTGTTGCCTATGTGCACGACGAGCGTCGGGTGTCGACACAACACATCGCGTTGCGTTTTGATAGTATGTTACGACCTTAAGAACTATTCTATTTCTGTGTCTTTCACGTGTCAAATTGCATGTCACGCTATTGTCTGATTGTCTGGTCATACATAGTTTGTACCGACCACTAAATTTGTATATCAAGATGGATGCATCTGCGGTGCTGTTGGGGCCGCCACCGCTGGGTAGAGTGAGGCTAGCTGGTGTCGAGGATGCTACCGGCGTATATGCACTTCTCAACGAGTCCATGAGTTTAAACTTTCGTATCGAAAATGTTCGTGATATTTTAAATCTTATGTAAGTTATTTTTGATCACATTGAACTGCTACGAAATGATATAGAATGGTATACGTATAGGTACCTACGTATACTTTGACGTGCTCAACACGCGAATATGTGTTTGCACTTCGCAAGGGTCGAACCCGGGACCACCAACTAGGCTTAGGTACCTCGTTTTATTACGTAGCCTTTTCTTTCTATTTGGCAGTGGTTTTATCTAATCTAATTCAAAATCTGTAATTTTTAGGGTTCCGTATCAAACATTGAGTAACGGAACCATAAAAGATGCATGTTGTCCGCCTGTCTGTCAGAAAAAAACAACCTGTTACTGAAAGATTCTAAAAGATGAAGACAGTAAGCAGCAGCAGGGCTGTTTGGGTTTCTAATAAGTATTTATTACAAAATGGTGCTCAAGGTGGACTCGCGCTTAGCCGGTATTTTTATTTCACGTTATCACCGAATAGGTAGGTACTTAAAATACGTGAGCGATTTGCCCTAATGATATTCTTATTTATTTTTAGTGAAGAAGCCGTATTAACAATTATTCAGATGGATCAGGAGGAAAAAATAGTTGGTTGCCTAGCTGCTAGGGACTACCCTCCGATACCGTCACTTGATCCACGGGGTTGGGAGGAGTATATCTGGACTAAATACAAGTACCTACAGTTCGATCGTTCAAATAGTGTTCAGTACAACACAACCCCTCGAAGTTTGTGCGCACCGCGGCGGTTTCTTTGTAGAAATTGTAGCGGCTCATCAAAGCATGCAAAC
Source organism: Acleris laterana (assembly GCA_963966035.1). Taxonomy (NCBI): domain Eukaryota; kingdom Metazoa; phylum Arthropoda; class Insecta; order Lepidoptera; family Tortricidae; genus Acleris; species Acleris laterana. The sequence goes on from OZ014452.1 coordinate 10,907,861, forward strand.
TATTTGAACGAAGGAACTGCACAGTGCAATATATTTCTGGCTGAAACTGAAAGTACAGTTCGTTCGTTCAAATAGTGTGCATTACAACATTTACAACCCTTCGAAATCGCCGCCGCCGCTTTGTGCGCGCCGCGGCTGCTTTGTAGCAATTGTAGCGGCACATCAATGCATGCAGACTATTTGAACGAACGAACTAGAAACGGATTTGTTTCGTAAGGACTAGATTGCAATACGACTAGGTACGTAAGCAAAACGACTTAGTTACATAATGTCTTGGTAGCAAAATGTTTACCTAATTGTGTAAATCGTCTTAGTAGAATGCCTGGGTTAAAGATTGGACTTAGTTCTATAGCGTTTGATCGTATAACGCCCAAATAAAAAAATTAGTTGCAAAACGCCAACGTACGCAGAACGTACAGTGATCGTAAAACGACTAGGTAGGCATATCGTCAAAAATTAATAACGTCTACGTGGCAAAACGACTAGATGCTTGAATGGCAAGGAAATCACATACTGTATGTAGGTTGTTTGTGAAGGAACTTTTTATACACCTATTGATGAAGAAGGTGAGTATCTGGCCACTTAAAATCAAAGTTCAAGTTTAAAAAATCATGTAATACTTATAACCTAATCGTTATGCAATCACGACGTTTTGCTACCTAGACGATTTAAAACCAAGACCTCCAGACACAATGCATAATGAAATTAATTAATCATAATACAACTACGGTCATGTACAATTTGGATCTAATGCTACTTTGTCATTTTACCACTATGATGTTATGCCTGATTAGGCATTACGTCATACAACCTAGACATTTAGCTTACTAGGGCATTGTACAATAAAGGCGTTTTGATTAGTTGGTCGTTATGCAACAACGACGTTTTGTTTAAGTACCTACATAGTCGTTTTGCAACTACGAACCTAACCCCTAGAAACCTCGGTGCGATGACGAAATGGTATGTACCTAAGTTTTTTTATGGCATAGAGATGACAAACGAGCACACAGGCCACCTGATGGTAAGTGGAAACTGTGACCCATAGACATTCGCATGAATTCACAAGACTGCAGAGCAATCCTAAGACTGCAAATGCGTTGCCAACCCTGAGGACTAAGATGGAATGCCTCTATGCTAGTCATTTCACCGGCTGTCTTATCCCCAAACCGGAACACAACAATGCGAACACTGCTGTTTGGCGGTAGGTTAATGGATAAGACGGATGTTCGCATAGCGCCTCAAAAAGGAATGCCGAACGCATTGATCTATAGACTGGAACTGTCTACATTACGACTTACTTAGTTATTGAGTGGGACCCATTCCTATTCCGGGCAGAGGAGTGGTGGTGGTTCACTACCGAAGACAAGAAAGGGGTTAGTTTAAGGTGTAACAATAACTTTCTGGTATGCCAGATGGCAAGATGTGCAAGGATTGTTTTGATTTTAATTATCTATATTTTTACTTTGTATTAGCTGCTTTAAGTGACATACTTCGTACCTAGTAGGTATACACACACAACGGGAAAGACTCATTCTATTTAAAACTGAAAACAGCTTAATAATATACTATGCAAGTGTCTGTAAATAAATAAGATCGTGCCCTAATAAAAGTGTCACAATTCGACGCGATGACTAACGAATAATTTGAATATTCACAGTAGATTATTGATTGCAGATTATGTACTGTTCCGTGTTTTGCTTTGGCGTTCAGTAAAGAGCATTTGTATTGTATTTTATTGTATGATTTATGTTAATTTGATGTGTGTTAAATTTACAGATCAGTGGAGATGACCGCTCGCAATACGCTGTTCCTTCACCTTTTGTGCTGGGATTACAAAAAATACTGCCGTGAGGTTATTGACAACATGTTAAGGAGTATGTTTATGCATGACCCCCATCTCATGCACGTTGCTATGTTGAAGAACTTGAGACACCACCAACGTAAGTTTTTTTAGTTATGAACGACAGGCATTAAGGTTAAGACCTGGATGTATCTACGTTTATTTTTTTAATAAGGCCTCACATGACTTCGTATCGCGTCACTGGGTATGTACTCATACGAAGAGTCTAGTGATCTACTAGTGACGCGATTGTTTTGAAAACCTGACGAATAGAAACGCTATGCGCTAGTGAGCGTAAGGCGTCTTAGTTAGGGCCTTCGTCAAAGGGAATATGGTTTACTTGTAGAATAGACGCCTTAGTTTGTCGACTCGCTAGAACGGATCAGCTTATTTAAAAGGAATTACTTCGAGTTGTTTGTTAGTACCTATGGATGTGTAGAGCCTTAGATAATCATACATCATTTGTGGTCTTAGGATTGCCATCTTAAGATTGTAGTTTTGAGAATGCAAATATGAAATCAAATCAAATCAAAATATTTATTCAGTAAATGGGCCACATGAGGGCTCTTTTACACGTCGGTAATATAGGGTGAGTCTACCAGCGCTTCGGACAAGACCATCATTGCGGAGAAGAAGCGCCGCAAGAAACTCCAGCAGAAGGTCATTTTTTCAATCATAATAACATAGTACTTAAAACAAGTTAGGTACATTAAGTAACTAAGTTACATTAAGTATATCTAAGGGTCACAGATTCCACTTACCATCAGTTGGCATGTGTGCTCTTTTGCCTTCTTAATGGCATAAAAAAACCGGTCAAGTGTGAGTTAGACTCGCGTCGCGCACCGAGAGTTCCGTATTTAAGACTATTAGGAAGAGGTTGGAAAACGCAAAAAAATGATTGATAAGAATTATTAGTTATGCAATAAGCTTCATTTTGGCTTACTTACCTAAATTATAATACAGATTTTTAAAGATTTTTGATATTTTTCCTAAACTGTAGGTACTTCACGGAAAATTATAAAAATATAGTTTTGAAATGTGCAAACTGTTTGCTATAATCAAATCACATTCATGGTTCAACCCCCCGTTCTAGACCTCTTTTCAAATATTTAGAAAAATAATTTCATATTTTTGATACTAAAATTTTGATACTTGCGGGAAAACAAGTTATACAACTATGCCAAATTTCAATTTGATACCTATTATAGTTTCTGAGAAAAAACTGCTGTGACATACAGGCAGACAGACCCCGAAGTCTCACCATAAGGGTTCCTTTTCTACCTTTGGTACGGAACCCTAAAAACATCGATTTTCCGGTGGACTCTGAGCTGAAAGGAAGTACAGTCTACATACAGTCAGTGGAAAAATCACCTCAGAAGACAAACGTGGCCAAAGAGATCAAAGTTATCTTTAAAGGCGTAATGTAAAGACCACCGACGATGGGCGAGAAGCGAGTAGAGCTAGTGGTTAACTATTAATATACAGTCCGTGTCAATTTAAACTGCCAACAAATTAGTACTGTTTGACACATAACCTCAAATATTCATCAAGCATGTTTTTATTTAAAGTAACGTTTAATTAATAGTTAATCATTGCTAAGGCTTCACTTGATCTTTAAAAGCACGTGATTATCGATTAATAATGTTGAATTGTTGCCAATTTAAATTGGCACACACTATAGGTGTTTTTATTATTGACACGGGATCTATATCTTTTGTTGGAAGAAGAGTTCTTGCTGCCAGTGTGAACACCTAGCTATCACCTATTAATATACCTATGTCTCTGTGTGTTAACAACACGGGATCTCTATATTTTGTTCTTGAGCAAGAAAATAGTTTAAACCTATTCGCTTTCTCACCGACGGTGGGACAAGTGCCTTTTGCCCTTTTCTTCGCAATGTTGAGCTGGTTCAACAAGTTAAAGGTTCACTTTTTTATATTTTTTTGTAACTATTTTTCTATGCTCTTTATGAAACTAAAGAGGTTTGAACACACGTCATTTTCCAATTTTGCGAATAAAAGGGTTAAACAGTTATTTTAACGGTTTATTCCAGTTTTAGTTCCGGGGCAAAGCCGGTGCGAGGGTGTTTTCCGCAGGGTGACGGTGACGGAGCGCGGGGTGCCCGCGGACCAGCTCCCCGTGCTGGCCGTCGCTGACCGCGGCGAGGCGTGCCCGCGGCTGAGGATACGAAGGGCTGTGTTAGTGGTCAACTTATACTTACTTCTATTGGAGGCCACCTATGATACCACTCCACACAAGCATCAAAAGAGATAGCTTAATGTGCGTCCGCGCGAAGAACTTGAGATGTAATTTCACATAATTGCTGTTTACTTTTAAACCACGACGTTTATTACATATATAGTTTACCATAAGAAGTTATGAATGCTTACTCAACTATTTAATTAAAAATCATTGTTAAAGATCGTAGGGATTCGAAGATTCAACCATGCGAAAAAGGTGTCATGATTGAAAAATAAAACGATCGAGGATTTTCTTTGTAAACGTGTTTTCACGTTTAACAGTCTAAAGAAATTATTACCAAGTTTATTATATCCAAAGAATAGGCACATAGGTATTATAGTTATTGAGATCCAGGTCCAGGTATTATTCTGTTTTATAATAAACTAAAGTATTTTCTTGGACAAAACAAAAAAATACTTTAGTAACAAAAAATAATGATATTGATTTTAGAAAGTATTTTTCTTAGCGAAGAGGACAACGACGACTTGGTGCCGATCATCGAGCGACACTCGAAGCGCCTGCGTGAGTTATACGGCGAGTTCTACATCAGCGAATTGATATCGCGACATCCAGAGTCAGAGAGGGTGCTGCTAGTTTGTGAGGTAATATTGCGTTCATAGATAGGTCGAATAAGTGGATAACAATATATTGTACAGAACCGAGCTCGGGGGACGTTGTGCCCTGGGTGTTCCGCCTCCAGAAACGTGCCATCAGAATTTTAGGGAGAGTAAATAGTATGTATGATACTCCTGTAGACGACTTTTTAAATGACCAAAGACCGATTAAGATCGTTCCAGAAGAACTAGTTCCTTTTGGTCCGTGACGGGAATTCATTCCTTTTAGTTTTTAATTCCTGACCTACCCAAGCCTACGTATTTAAAGCGATTCTTGGGGAAGGCCTACTTATGTCAACCAGTGGACGTCTTACTTAGTTGTATTCTGTATTAAATTTCAGCATAAAGAGTTGGCGGTGGGTGTTATGATCTTGAACACGCAGATAAACTGCCAGGCTCTCGAGGAGAGCTTCGAATTGTCTCCCTTCTCCGGACTTCGCAACCTAACCGATCGTCCGGTCTCGGTCTTTCATGCAGATAACGCTGGCGACACTTCTACGTGCAACCTGTATGTATTGTGTTACACAAGTGTTAAACCGCTTACATTGTGTGAATCTGTCAATCCGGCTACGTCTGAGAAAAGGTCCTCTCTAGCCAACGTGCAAACGCTATTAACGTATTTCTTTTCTGTCGCTCAAAATTTATGGGACGACTGTTGAGAAAGTGGTTCCTCGTAGTATGTGCATTATAGTATGTGCATTATTGGATATACCTACTGCCAATTTAAGGGTTACAGTAAAACACAACCAATATGGCTTACCGATGTACCTGCGCAGATGACATTTTTTTGAGGCGCGGGAACCAATCAGCGTAGCGTGGTTGTATTCTGTGCTGTTATTGGTTATACGAATGCCATGTTGACGCGCGCCCGCGTGTCATTCAGTCAGCTGTCAAACGTGCGTGAGGGAGATGGAAAAAATTGATGCAATTTAATTTGCACCTTATAACTTATGTCAGCTGCATACGTATATATTTTAAAAGTAAAATCGTGTTGTGCTATAAAAACACAGTGTTAGTTCTATCAATAGAACTGTTAGTAGAACTAGTGGGAATAGACCTCCAATTCAGCATTCGGCTATTTGAGTTTTGTAGCGTAGTAGGGTCGAGTGTTCAACAATGAAACAGTCGTACACAATGAAACGGCGTACTATTTCTGTAATGCGACGTTACCAGATAGTGCAGTACGCCTCGTCCTAAAGGCCTCGTACACCCCCCGCTCCTCCCCAGTTTTCGTGCTCGCCGCTTGTGAAAGGACGTGTCTGCGGAGCTTTTTCGGTTTTTTGGTCAAAAAAGGAAGTATTTTTCTCAGTTTTATTTGTTTTTTCACGTAAATACTATAGTGATATTCATTTCCCTCAGTATTAAGTTGCTATGTACATGCATCATAGATTCACGTGGACTAGATTACCTATTAAATTGTTCCATTTTAGTAGGTTATATTTCAAGGTTATTCTAAAGTACCCTCGGTGTCCAACAATGACACAATTCATAGGAGGACACAATGAAACAATGTTTCATTGTGTACATTATAAGACATTATTGCTAATATACGAATTGTTGATTGTAAGATGTTATTACCTGTTGAATTACCTAATGCCTATTTGTGATTTTGGTATTTTTGCCAATATAAATCTATATTAATAACCGCGTTTCATTGTTGGACACGGTTGATTCAGGTAACGAGTCGTATTACCTCGTATTTGTGATTTTTGTAGTTTTGAGACTGATTAAACTTTAAGTCGGTATGTTTCTAAAGAATTTTAGACATTATGGCCTAAAATATGGGTAACTGTTGACTGTAAATCGTTATTTATTGTTATAAGTAACTAGATTTTTGTTGTTGTGCGACTGACAAAACTTTAATATTGTTAAATAAAATAATTATAAGACATTATTGATAACATACGAATTGTTGATTCCAAGACGTTATTGACTGTTAAATTAGCTAATGCCTATTTGTGATTTTTGTATTTTTGCCAATATAAGTGAATAATCATAACCGCGTTTCATTGTTGGACACAAGGCGTGTCATTGTGTACATATGGGTGTACACAATGAAACAATTCTCATATTTTTTTAAATCCTTATTATTAGTAATATGTCTGCGTTTTTAAGGAAACAATTAATGTCACATTACACCTACTTAAATAGACTACCTTCCTCTTAAAAACGGAATCCATGTTTGCAAAAATGAGAGAAATATGAGACTCTGAATTTTTGGTGTTCCATTGTTGAACACTGCACCCTACTTATCTATTGTTTTCCTCATGCGGTCTGTTAACTTGACTCCCAAAATACTGCGCTGCATAGGTCTCTGAAAAACTTCAAGAACCAATTTCTAAATATTTGTCAAAGAACAAGTCTTAGAAATTTTCGCCTAATGTTTAGATTGCGCATTTTTTGACAGTTACTTCAAACGTTGCCAGTTTGACAGAATTATACGAAAAAGCGCTCTTAAAAGAAAGATTATTTGGTCTTTACACATGCCATGCGTAGGTAGATTTACGTGTTTTCAATTTGAGAAGTCTCAACACGCCATAACTTGTCGTTGCACGGTTGCATCATTGTCCGTAAACTATAGGTAAGTAGTCACTAGTTAGTCAGGCGTGACTTTGTGGATTGAATACACTGTGTGACTGGTCTTTATCACTATGCAACATTGTTACTTGTACAGTGGAGTACATAAATATGTACTTACTATACTTTTAGCAGTAGCAGTAGCAGTAGCAGTTTAAAGATGAAGTAAAAACATTTTAACCTCGTAAGGCCCACGTCAAATTTCGTTAGTTCGAAAAATAATCTTGTGTCTGTCAACTAAAGTCAAAAGTCACTTTGACAAATGTCCTAAATTGGACGTTGGGCCTTACGAGGCTATAAGTAAATTAAATGAAGGGTCAAGGGAAGAAAGTAGGATATCATAAAAATGCTTTTTAGAAGAACATGACGTTACTTATGGGGTGAACGTAAACGCAACACTTATCCCAATTGGTTGACGTTGTTCTTGTCCACAGACTCGAATCCGCATCGTGCTCTTTGATTAATCTTGAAAATATCCACAGTACCAGCGTCATTGAGCCTATGTCGACAAAGAAGAGCAAGGTACATTAGTTAGACGAAGACTTACGATTTAGAAAAATTATGACGACATTGACATTAGTAATATGAAAGATAAAAAAAGATAAAAGATGTTTATTCAGTAAGTAGGCCGCGCGGGCACTTTTACATGTCAACAATCTACCAGCGCTTCGCAAGAGACCACTGCTGAGAAGAAACGCCGCAAGAAACTCAATAAATAGGTGAACATAATGCTCCCTCTCCACATGCGTTATTTTTAATGTTAAAGGCTGTATCTAATACCAAATACGCCATAAAACATAACGCGTTAAGGGAGGCAGCTACATTGATGTTGCGTCTTATTCCTAACGCGCTAGAACTCTGTAGGAAACTTTTTTGTACAGAAGAAACCGCCACTCGAGCTTTCGTTAGCCTTATAACTTCTATACAACTCCCAACAATGCAACGCTATTAACACGTTGAACTGCTGACCACAACTGCGTAATGACTTTATAATTGGCCTCATTTATGCTTTGCGGTTCTTCAGCAACCGATGGTAAAAAGCTTAAGACTGCGCCGAGCAAACGCCGAGCGTCCAGTGGCGCCCTCATTACTATTATTGGGTTTTCTAATTAACTAACGAATTTCCTTGGAACCAAACAAAATGTGTTTGTAGCGCAAGTATAAACACAATTTATGGGATACGTAACAAACTTTAAATAACAATTACCCTTTGAGTAGTCAGCTTAACGGGAAAACGTGGCCACTTTTTTTCGTTAAGTTAATAACTCGAAGGTGAATTGTTTTTAAACTATATGATATACCCTATAAGTTGTGTTTTCATTTGTAGTACAAAAACATTTCGTCCAATTTCAAGAAAATACTTTAGTTTATTAGAAAACAATAAAAGTAATGAGGGCGCCACTGTACATCCGGCGTACGCTCGGCGTAGTCTTAATCCATTGTGACCGCCGAAAGAGTTAGTGACGATTAAAATTTGACACATTATGTATGGACAAATGTCAAATTTTAACCCGAAGTATGCCTTATCTATTCGCGGTTTGAATATATGTTATCATCATCATCATCATCATCATTATAGGGTTACTTAGTGCGATTTTTCTTACATAAGTTTGAAAAAGGAACGAGTTGATTATCTCCAACATGTCTTTGAGTACGGCGGTAAGGAACTTGCTTGACTCAGTGCTTACTCCCTTATTACATGCTCTTCTCTACTGGCGCTCGCGCGGGTCTCTACTTAGTAAAATCTGCAGTCATGCTGATAGTTATGTGTACAGTCAGAGCATTCATAGTACCCGCCAGTCTATCGCTGTCATACTCTCTGTCATCTATCAGTACATTTGTTATGCCAGAAAGAGTGTAAAAGCGATAGATCGGCGAGTACCTACTATTAATCTGTATCTAGATTTTAAATGTAATTTATTATTGTGCATTATAATATTTCTCGTAACATACTGGATGGGCGCTCCAGACTTAGTAAAGTTGCAACGACTAACGTGGAAAAGTATATTCGAAATTTAAATGTGCCCAATAATCATGTAACTTAGTTATATATTTTTTATGGCATTGACCTCCATATGGTGTGTGGGATCTGAGACCCAAAGACACTTGCATTCTCTAGGCTATAAATGCATTTTAATTTTTCCGGTAATCGTATCCCCATACTGGAACTGCCCTGAACTCGTACCTGCTATTTGGTAGAATGATGGTAACGATCCGGACACTGCGCAAGGCCCTAACCACCACTAAATTTAAGTTTTGTTGTAAAACTAGCTTTCATATAACAGTAATTCTTGTGATGTGTTTCTTCATCAGATTTCATTTTTCATCAAGTATTTTCCTCTCTGAGGTGTGGTGGAGAGTTGTCACGGCGGTGAGGTACCATACTTGCTCTTATTTTTGAAGTTCTCACTGCGCTCGAGGTTTAGTTTTGGGATCCTTGGCTTAGTCAATTTACTACCAGCACTTGCGTCAAATAACGTCTAATATTCCAGAGTGTGGCTTGGATTCACGACGACTGTGAAAGCATTTTATCACAAGAAAGTAGCACCCCCTTCGCTGACGCCGATGTGATGGAATTTTTAGACGTCGACAACGAAGATGACCTCGAGTATGACATAGTCAACATCGACACTAACCTCCTGAGGGTGCCAAAGCTGCTCTCATACGATGTGTATGTCAATGGGTAATTTAATACCAAGCTTTTTATTTTTATGGACGAGCTAAAGATGGGCGGCGGCGGTTATGCAGTTTATTCAATATAGTACCTGAGTAAATGCCCAATTTTCTGGTGAAAACTTGGGCATAGTAGGTAAATTTAGTATATACCCTACCGGATTCTGGAGTCCGAAGATTGTCAAAGGTTCTCTGCTGCAGCATTAAGGTATGTATGTCGAGAATAAATGTCAATAAAATAAATGTATTGAAACTGGTACCCGCCCCAATGACCGTAATTTATATCATTTAAAAGTTATTTTATAGAAAAGGTAACGAGGGCGCTTATATTCCTTTGCTCGTCCTTTTTGTTTGACCAATTTAACGACACCGCTTTGACTGCTATTGGAGCGGGTACCAAATAGCTCTTTGTTATTTGCAAGATTCGTTTCGATTACTAACTTAATGTTTTTAGCCGACTGTGTCACAAGGATGGTTATGTTTGTTGTATGCCTACGAGTATTTCTTTGACATGCTGTGCAGCCTAAACGCCTTGATGGATTTTAACATGTGAAGTGTCGTTACATTCGTCTTGGTTGTACCTAGAAGTGACATAGGCCATAATATTTTGATCAGAAGGAGGTATTTTTTTCAACAATGTAGTTTTAGTTTACTAAAGTAATCAATGCGGAAATTATGTTGCTAGATGAATGCTCCCCGTTAGTGATATGATATAAGAATATTTAAGCCTACGACAAGCCTAAGAATATTTTTATATTTTCTACAGAACGGCCTCGTATATTTCTAAAATGATGGACAACAAGACGCAAGAACAAAAGGTTGAAAAAGTGGTTCCAAAAGCAAAGAAATCTGCTTGTTAGTATTAACTACCTATTCTCAGATAACATTTTGTAAACAGTCTTTGAGTGTCATTTTGAAATACTACGTTAAAATAACTAAAAAGTTTTTTTTACTGCCACAACATCATAGAAAACATCATTGTATACACATACATACAGGTGTAGTGCATAATTAAATACGACGTCGTATTTTATAGTATTCGTCTTGATTAGCCTAGCGATGGGTACTAAATAAAGCTTACTGAAAAAGATAACTGCAAACTTTTTCGACCTAAAACGATGTCGTATTTATTCACTACATCTGTATTAAATAGTGATTTACCTGTAACGTTTGAATTTAGCGGCTTCCTCCCTCGGCACGACGTATCAAGCTCCGGAGCCGATGCGCTACTCGGGACCAGTCAACGCGTTCCTTCTCGAAGTTTTTGCTATGCATCCTGACTATGATGACAGGTGTGTATGTCTATATTTTTAATGAGGTAGTATAGTCACTTCATTTATGCCCGGTTCCTATATTCAAGAAACGAATCGTTTTCCTTACGTCTCGTTAAAATTTGACACATTTTGTACGTAGCAAATGTCAAATTTTAACGAGACGTAAGGAAAACGATTCGTTTCTTGAATATAGGAACCGGGCATTAAAGTTTTACCTCTTACGTTACGGGACGGGTTATTTTATTACTTGATATGATGAAGTAGGAGTTAAGTTGTATACGGAATAACATGAAAAAAACAACTGTCGCGAATGATTATAAAATCGGCATGTTTTTTTAAATATAATAATAATAATACGTGATATCAATAAAAAAGTGTTTCTAATACTAGCTAGATAGTGATAGTCTTTTCTTTTGCCGCGTAAATTCTGGGCTCTGCATAATTATTACGGTTACTTATTGAGATTACTTAAGCATATGGCTATTTCACTAGTAGGCCCCTTCTAGACACATTTCTCTACCTTTCTTTTCCACCTTTGGTGATACCTGAAACCTATTCCGTAGGACGTAAATAGTAATTCATTATAAAAATGTAGCTACGAGTAGTACAATAGCGAACGTTTTGTGAGGCCATTTTTCTTTGAGTGCATTTGTAATCGACTATTTATTGAGGTAGAGTCGATAATCTACTTATTGAACTTTTTCAGTGCTTGTAATCCTTTAATACTTCGAGGTCTTTGACCTTGGCCGAGGTTTTTTTTTCGAGGGCGAAAATTTCGTCGACGATGAAGCGAGTTCACCCAGAAGATGCCGATTCACCCTAGCTTTAAATTAGTTCGGATTGTATGCACTCGAAAATACTGACGCCGGAAGCGCATTCCACTCTTATGTTAAAAAACAGTGCAAAGCTCTTAAAAATATACGTATTTTATTTCATTTATTTAATATTACCCATTTAACCGTGAATGGAACACACACACACAAATGTGTAATATTAGTACGAATATCGCAGGTACGGGTTCGACATGCTGCAGGTAGCATACGAGTTGTTTCCCAACAAGGACTACTGCGTGCTGTGCGTCCCTTCGAACCAAGCCGCTTTCCCTCTCCTGGAACAGTTTACGGTATACGTTTTATAAGCATTGCACACTTGCCCAACATTTTTTAATGTAATTTAGGTGGCTTCTATAATTTTGTGTCAAATCACGTAAATCCATGTATTAGGTAGGATCGTAGCTGGTGGAAAGAAGTGGTGTGTACCCCTCTGGGAAACAGGCGTGATTTTATGTATGTATGTAAAAGTACACAAACAAAATATTTGATTTTATTTCTCGTATTTTTGCAGCTTGTTACGCCATTGAGCTGTCGGAAGTTGTACGTCAATGAGTCTCTTTATGTGGCGCATATTAACACGATTCGTGGGTAAGTTTATAATTAGGTACAATAACTAGTAGAAAAAAAACTCGTTTTCCTAATCATGATTATACTGTCGTATTTATTATGGTAAAGCTTTAATTCTCTTGGCAGTAAGAACTACTATAAAGACACCGAAAGGATTACCTACGGTAAAGAAACAATTTAGAATAGAGGCCCTTAGTGAGATGTAAATAATACGACATCGTATTTTGTCGGATAAATTCGTAAAGTGCCACCATTTTCTTAATCAATCAATATACGGTTTTCTGAAACATGAACTTAAATTAAAAAAATAAAAATACGACGTCGTTTGATTATTCAGAATATTAGAGGCTTGCTTTTGACATGCTACCGTATTGTCATCCTTACATTAGCAATTATTTACTTGACAGTAATGGCAAGTATTGTGTGTTGTTGTTTTATTCACATAATTATCGAAAATCTGTTTTATAGAAACGTCTCAGTTCGCCCTGCAGTGCCTTACGACGCGCACGCTGTCGACATCCTCTTGGACAACGCGCCGCGGAAGAAGGTCTTGCAGGAGCTCTTCCAGAAGAGTCTGCGCTCTAAGACCCTGGACTCCTTCATACTGCTCAGCCAGGAGCAGCCTATAGGGATGATAGTAATCGGGTAAGACGGAAACGTTAACATTTATCAGAGGCCCTCCCCAAGATGCACGACGCAAACGAAAAGTCACGTGATCTACCAGTGACGCGATTGGTTACAAAACGAAACGAATAGAAACGCTTTTTTTTATGGCATAGTGATGACAAACGAGCACACAGGCCACCAGATAGTAAGTGGAAACTGTGACCCATACACATTCGCATTCACAAGACTGCAGAGCAATCCTAAGACTGCAAATGCGTTGCCAACCCTGAGGACTAAGATGGAATGCCTCTATGCTAGTCATTTCACCGGCTGTCTTATCCCCAAACCGGAACACAACAATGCGAACACTGCTGTTGGCGGTAGGTTAATGGATAAGACGGCCTCAGATGTATTCGGTCACCCTCACTATTTAACAGTGTTCATTCCCAAAATAACAGAATTATCAAACTAACAAATTCTAAAACACCAGATTCAAAACATTTGGTAATATTCCCAGAGATACTAAACGAGGAAAGTTGATTGGTCATCCTCATCAATTACGACACGACGAGTATATGTACATAATACATTTTTAAAGGCTGTTCATTCAAAGTTGAGTGTATTTGCCGCCTTAGTCTACTTTCCAGGCATTAAACAAATTATTAAGATAATAATAAAAAAGATAAAAAGATAAATTCTCCGTTTACGAAAACAGCATATATGCTGGCCTTGACAGGGTCAATTACTGATAGCAAATTCGAGGCAAGTCAGTGCTGACTCGATATTGACATAGTGTAAATTGATTTGGAGTAAGTACAGCGCTGTCACGTCAGACTCGTCAGACGAGAGATCAATTTACGCTGCCAGTATCGGGTCAGCACAAGCTTGCCTCGAATTTGTAGTTAGTAATTGACCATGTCTAAGCCAGCGGGTCTATTGCCTAACGCAATCGCAATCGCGATCGTTGTCACTTTGACAGTCCGAAGATGAGTCTGCATACAAAATGAAAACAATTGTTCCATTTTGAAGTCGATTGCCTTTAAAGCTAATCGCACGATACTGTTATTAATGTTATTTTGATTTTGCACAGGCCGTTGGATGACGCCACTGTGATCCGGACGCAGTATGCTTTGGAGCCCCAGCCGCGAGCGCCGGGCGGTGACGGGGTGGTACGTAACGAACTAAAAATATTCGGGAAAGTATTCTTCAGCATTTATCCTCATTAGGTCCCTTCTAGAGTTGAGTTCATAAATATGTGTACACTTGAGTACTGTGTCTATTTAATGTCATGGTTAAACTGACATAAATTATGAAAGGTCGAAGCTGTTAAAGTGACATATAGACTACTAAAAATAGTACAAAATATCCTAAGAAACTAGAGCTTTAAAGCTGTGCCGTCATATAACGGCCGTAATACAGCGGTGAATGACGTCACAAAGAACGTTGTCTATGAAAACAAAATGGCGCGGTTTCCCAGAGGGCGGGGATTGACACCGTAATGTCAAATAATATTATCTATCCTAGGAAACCAGAGCTTTAGGAGGTAGCAACATTTAGTTACAAAAAAATAGTTTATTAAAGCTTCGAACCATTTAGGTACAGGTAAGAAATTCTGAAGTGAACTAGTCGAAAATAAAGTATAATATTAGTAGTTAGCGGCTTTACTAAATTCAAAGTCCTGATCGAAAGGCATGACACTTGATTCTGAATTTAATTATATTAAATAATATTGCGGGTTGTAAGTTCACGCTCACGCCTTTATTCCCAGATTGGGGTAGGCAGAGCTACAGAATTACTAACAACTCTTAAAACTTGTTAATAATTCTGTTACCACCTTTTGCACAATTAGGCTAAGATATTTACCAGTGTATTAGTGACAGGTTGCAAGCCCATCGCCTAATAGTACTTCATAGGTTGTAAGTTGTAGCCGGTTAACAGGCACTGTTATCGGATCTCGGACGCAGTGATGGCGCTGTGAGTGACCCCAAACATGCCCAGACTATGCTCAGCAGTGGGGCTATGAGTAGGGCCTCTATTATATTGGGTAAAACCATATGGCCTTTCACATTTTATCGTATTGTCAACGTTACAATGGCTCTTTTTTACTTGACAGTAAGGTGACGGCACGAGGACTCGACAAAGGACCAATATTCGAATAATAAACTTATTGGAGCTATTAACATTCCTTCTTTAAACGGTTCACAGCACTTGAAGCTATCGCTACGTAAAATTTATGTTCTTATAGATGTCACACACTGTATATTTAATCCATCCACCCTGAAAAGTAAAACGGTTTCAGAAAATAATGTGTTTCTAAGTTATGCAAATGTGGACTAACGAAACAGTTGGGAAAGGAAATCTGACCTTGCGATAGGTAGCGACGACCTTTTTAAATTTCATAGAATGCATCTTGCCTATAGACCCGAGCCCTTACCATGAGTTACAATTACCGTTCTCGCCAGCGAGGCGAATGTTCCGGCCCTCGCAGGCCTCGCAGTTTTCTTATAGAGGTAATTAGCTATGATTACTCATCCATAGATTCTGGCTGGTGTGATCTCGCCCGTGCTGGAGCCCCACACCCGGTGGTACATCCGCGACGTGCTGCGCCAGTCCATCTACACCACGCTGTTCTGGATCTGCAGGCTCATGGCGAAGGGAGACGCTGTAATAAAAGGCCGCTAAATCCAATATAGTAGCTGAAGCATTCTATAAGTTCTCGTATATTTCCCATTTATTGTTCAGTGAAAATACGTAGAATTGTTCGTTCTATATAACTTATTACTTCTACAGAACAAATGGGACACTCTAGGTGAAGTGTCTTGGTTTTCTTCAGTTTGATGCGAACTGCTACCTTCTTATCCTTTGTTGGGTATTTTGATATTAAAAGCAGAAAGTATGACTTTGCTGAATTTTTATTTTACTCGTATCGCCATGTAAAATATCATTGCATAGTACGGGTAAAGACAAGATTTCAGTAACAAGTGCGTTGGGTTAAATTACATTTTATGTACATTCTATGCAACATTTAGGTATCTCTAGCAGGATCCTGCCTGCGTTTTTACCGTTTTTTTCTACGGAGCCCTATAAATTGGTTTTTGTGCAGAACCCGAGTCGTAACCTGATGTCTTTCGCGGGGCGCTTGTCGCCGGTGCTCCCGCGCCGCGCCGTGCCCAACATCAGCGGGGACCGGGACCTCAGCAAGTTACTGACGGACACGTAGGTCTCCGCTTGATTGTAGTAAGAAAAAACGTTTTTATTGTGCAATAGACTGGATTTAGTATCGTCAACACCTCAATGGCGGGTCACATGGCGCCGGTGCTACTGCCGCGCGTCGTTCCCAACGTCAGCAGGGACCGGGACCTCAGTGAGATACTGACGGACTCGTAGATCTCTGCTTGAATCTAGCAAATAAAAATACGTGGATCTTCGTATGGCTGCAGCAAAGCAGTCAATTTGATTGTGCAATTAAGTGATCTGGCCATTGACGTCTTCGTCCTGTATATGTCGTTAAAGTGTCATCAGTTTGTGTAAGAATGTCCCGTTTTTTTAAATAGCCTAATTTTCAGTCCTCCCTTGGATTCGCAACCCTCTCTGTTTAAACCAATCTCTGGCCAGTCGCTTCGAATTCATCTAAGTCGTCCTGATACCTTCTTGTTTATTATTATTTATATAAAGCATTGCATTTTCAGATAGAGATTCGCTTCTTCAGTTTTGATATCAATCGCTGGTCAGAGTTCCAACAAGCAAATGGCGCTAACCTTCAAAAAGTGCGTTATTGGTACTGCTGATAGGTAAATTTTGCAAATTGATTTGTTATTCTTCTTTTCAGGACAACTCCTTTCGCTTTATGGTGGCTGGAGACACCTTTGACAACGTTGCCTAAAGTAGACGTGAACAATGGGATTGTGGTGGTTGGTGCCAGCCGCACGGGTTTGGCATTCATCGAGCATTTGATCATGGGGTGAGTTATTCAAGACAGTGTGTCAATATAAAAGTACAGGTCTGGAATGAAAAGGTTAGGTTTTTAACTCTATTTCAATGATGTTAATAATGTCTAATGTGACGAACTTACCCCGACTATAATTTTTTTGTAACTAGGACCTATTATAACTTCAGGCAGTTAAATAAGATGTTAATCCATATCTTTGCAGAGAATTGTATTTTATCAAGATTACAGAGATAGGTTATAATGCGATCTTCCTGATCAGTTTCGATGATGACGATCTCATAACGATAGGGGTTGATATACTTCAATATGTCAAAACAAAATAAAAACTGCTACAGCTTACTCACATATTAATGTGAGGAAACTTTCTGACCTGTTGTTGTTGTTGGTGTTGTTGTTGTTATTGTTGTTGTGTGTGTGTTTCCCCTATCGTTCCTTGTGCAGCCCGGCTTCTCGCTACCTCACCTTCACGAACATCACCCTGATATCGGAGCACGGTCTGCCCACGGTGACGGAGTGCCTGCGCGCCGCCGACAACTGCGTCCCGAAGGACGGCAGATACTCCGACCGTTACATCAAGAGCATACCCTTCTATTTCTACGTGGACGTCATTTCTGCTGTCCTTACTAAAATTGACAGGTATACCTTTGCTACTTTATGTGTATTGTGTATGAATTTGCACCCACTGTTTCGGATTTATCGTAAAAGGTATTAAATCGTATCAGGCCTCCTCTTTATCATGGCAAGATGTCTGGTTTTGCTTTTGTAAGCTGATTCCCCATAACCTAACATAAACCAGGTGCCTATTATGGTCGCGTTATCACTGTGGATAAATTTGAACAAAACGTTCTTCTTTTTCTGATAAGTATGTAAGTGTGACAGTGACGGATGCTTTATGCAATGTTAATTTCTGGGCAATAATTAGTGTCTGGTTCTAGGTTTCAACCTTGTAATGAAAACAAATGTACCTTTAATATTTTACGGTAATATTTGAACGTTATGTATTAAAGCCAAACTTGTTTTGTATCTATAACAGCTGACGGCGAGTGATTGAGTTGAAAGTTTGATTGTCTGTTGCTGTTTTTTTTTGTTTTGTTTTTAGTCTTAAAATTTTAAAACTTTACTAGCTAGTATTATACATATTATAATATATTTATATTATTTATTTAAACTGTTATATATTTATTTATGCTTACATGTCTGACGTTTTCGGCGCTAGTCATGATAGCGAATTTTTTTCCTTGTCTTCGTCAAGCCTCTACGACTCGCTAAGTGATTTATCTGATATGCCAGATCTCGGTGACCGATTGCACGCCACTTTTCCCACTTCTTTAAAACACTTTAACGTTGTCCACATCAATGCACAGAGTGTACCAGCTCACTTTCCTGACCTACTTTCAACCTTTTCTGATAGGAACATTCACGCCATACTCATTTCCGAGACATGGCTAAAGCCATCCCTCTCATCTACCCTCTATCCTTTACCCGGTTACCAATTAATTCGCAACGACAGGACTGGGTTCAAAGATGGCGGTTTGAGTACTGTTCGCGGGGGTGGTGTTGCCATTTATTTAAAAAATGACATCGTTTGCGAAATTGTGGCTGAGTCTCCATCCGTGTACTCAAAGTCACCGGAATACTTATTTCTCAGCATTTCCTTAAACCACACTAAATTACTTCTCGGGGTTTATTACAGTCCATCGTCCAACATTAGTTATTTTGATGCATTTGAGAATACGTTATCTGACCTCTGTCCACAATTCGAACATAGCGTAATCATGGGCGATTTTAATACATGCCTCATTAAAAACGACCTTCGCTCTTCTAAACTTCAATCTCTAGTAAATTCACTAAATCTCAGTATTCTCCCTCTCGGTCCCACTCATTTCCCTCATAATGGCCCCCCTTCTCTTTTAGATATTATTATTACCTCATCCCCTGATTTTGTCTCATTTCACGGCCAGTTTAATGCTGCTGCCTTTTCCAACCACGACCTTATTTACGCCTCTTTCAAAATTCGCCCCCCGAAACGTAGACACAAATTCGTCCTTCGTCGTAATCTTGGCGACATCAATCTGCAGGCCCTGCTCTCCGATCTTCACAACGCCGATTGGCAGTCTATCGAAACTTGCACTGACATCGACCTTAAACTTGAGATTTTCAACAGCACATTGCTTGCGATTTACGACCGACACGCCCCTCTGAAGCCGATGCGCGTCAAGCATTACCCTGCGCCGTGGCTGACCGAGGATATCAAAGCCCTCATGGCAAAGAGGAACCGCGCCCGCGTTAGGTTGCGCCATGATCCGTCTGAGAGAAGTCATCATAACTATGTCATCCTGCGTAATCGCTGCAACAAGAAGTGCCGGGAAGCAAGACGCCGTTATATCCATGACTCTATTCAGAATTGTCCCCCCCATAAATTATGGAAATTTTTAAAGTCACTAGGGGTAGGCAAATCTCAAACTCACTCTTCTAGTCATAAAATGAATCTCAACGACCTGAATAAACATTTTAGCTCTTCTCCGGTCACTTTAGACCCTTCGGTAAAGAATAATACACTGTCTCTTCTTGCTAATGCCCCGAACCCCGACTTTCCCCCTTTTGATTTAGGATTTATTACTCCGAAGGAGACCATAGACCTTCTGAAGTCTATAAAAACCAAGGCCGTCGGTGAAGATGGCCTAAGCTTAGACATGCTCATGCTGGTGGCGGATTCCATTGCTCCTATCCTTTCCGACATTATCAACTTCTCCTTCTCTTCGGGCTGTTTTCCTACATTGTGGAAACTTGCTCATGTCCTTCCTCTTCCAAAAGTGTCAAAACCTGCGTCCTTGTCCGATTATCGTCCTATTTCTATTCTCCCTGTACTTTCCAAAATAATAGAGCACTTTGTTAATCAAAGACTGTCTCGTTTCCTAAATATGCACAATCTTTTTAATCCCTTTCAATCTGGTTTCCGCCCCGGGCATAGCACTGTCACTGCTTTGGTCAAGGTCACCGACGACATTCGTTTAAATATAGAAAATAAACATCTGACTGTCCTGGTTTTGTTAGATTTCAGTAGTGCTTTCAATACAGTTGATTTCAATATTCTTCTCGGCATCCTCAAGACCCTAAATTTCTCTTTTTCGGCCCTTACATGGTTTGAGTCATACCTCCTTGGAAGGCGCCAGCGTGTTAAGATGGATGAAAATCATTCCGATTGGAATACTCTCTCTGCTGGTGTCCCTCAAGGGGCTGTGCTCTCTCCTCTTCTTTTTTCAATTTTCATTAATGGTATAACGACGTCCCTTCTTTCTTCTTATCACTTGTACGCTGACGATTTGCAGATTTATGCGGGGGCTGGTTTTGATGACTTCTTTTCCCTGATTGACCTTATCAATGACGATCTTGCCACGACCCAGAAATGGGCGACTAATTTTGGACTAAAGGTCAATGCAAAGAAATCGCAGGCCATTGTTGTTGGAAGTCCCCACTACATCTCGAAACTGTCTGACGTTGCGATACCCAATTTGATGTTTGACGGTACCATAATTCCCTTTTCCTCTACAGTTAAAAACTTGGGTGTCACAATAGATCAGACACTTTCCTGGTCAACTCAGGTTACCGATGTCAGTCGCAAGCTCTTCGCTTCACTCCATTCTCTCAGGCGTCTGCAGAATTTTCTTCCTCAACAAACCAAGATAACTTTAGCCCAATCACTTCTTCTTCCTCTTTTAGATTACGCTGACGTTGCTTATATGGACCTCTCAGAACAGCTACTTGATAAACTTGAGCGACTCCAAAACGTGTGCATTCGATACATTTTTGGCCTACGTAAATACGACCATGTCTCTCACTTCCGTGCACAGCTAAACTGGTTACCTATTCGTTTTCGCCGAAACGTTCACATCCTGTCGCTGCTTTTTAATACAATTTTTAATCCTCGTGCTCCCTTTTACCTTTCTGAGCGATTTAAGTTCATGGCCACCGGCTCCCAAAACCGGTTGCGCTCAAAGGCCAATCTAACCCTCGCATTCCCATCCCACAAATCCAAATCTTATTCTAAATCCTTCTCGGTACATTCGGTCAGATTATGGAATCGGCTACCGACTGGCATTAGGCAATCACAAACGGTAGACTCCCTAAAAGGCAAATTAAAGAAGTTCTGGCTTGACTCTATCTCCTAAATATCAATTATCCTCTAGATACGTAAAATGTAGTTTATGTATGTATATTTAACTATTAATATGTATATTTCTATATCTATTTATGTAGGTATTTGAATGTAGTTTTATTTTAAATTTAATTATATAAGTTTTATTGGTCTTCTTCTTGTACACTTGTTTACTCGTTGCACAACCGTTCACTCATCTCAATCTCTCAAGGGTTAGCTGGAAGAGATCCCTTAAAGGGATAAGTTCGCCTTTGTACATATTTCTATATTAATTGTATTGTTATGGTTTTTCTTTTGTACAATAAAGTGTTTACATACATACATACATAAAAAAATTCAGCCTTCATGATGGGGTATGTTGTACTAAAATAAATTTCCAGGAAACACAAATGCGTTTACCTAAAAGGTGGTGGGGTAAAGTACTACGACGAGCTGGTTTTGACATGCGGCCTGCAGTTTCAGCATCCCGAGTATTTAGCGGAGTCGCTAGAGTTCGTTAAAGAGTTGCAGTAAGTATTCATGATGAACATGCATTTGTAATGCATGAATCACTGGGGGGTTCCTTTTTTAAAGCTGAAAAAATAAAAAACACATTTATCGGGCCTTTTTTATAATCATACAAAAAAACCACTCTTTATTTTTTTTTTAAGATTTTAATTTTTAATTTTGTCCGCAACTAAACGTAAAAGAATTGATGCCGACTTACCAACATAAATGTTTCCGATTCAGTCTTTGGGTTCTTTAGGTTTAGGGCCGAGCCACATTTCTGACTTAACAGATATGTCAACCAACAAAGTTATATTTGGTCTGAAAAACAACCTGAGGAGATCCAAGAGCCTGCCATTACATGAAGACAAAACAAAGGTTTGGTGTAGTTTATGGGCCTGTGGAATCATCGTCCATGATAATCTTTAAAAGATAAATGAAAAGAGCACAGTGGTTCTTCAGTATGATAATAAAGGTAACTCTTTTTTTTTTAGTTTTGAAAAAAGTACCTCCAAATGAATCACCCTCTTTATCTATGTACGTAAATCTATTATAATTATTTATCCACACCTAAAGCAGATCAGAAGCGGCGCGAGCCAATGAGGCGTAGGCGTAGGCTGAAAGAAAAAAAAAAGTTACTAGCGTTTGCATCTAGGCTCGCGCCCCAGGTTGTACGCAGGCCCGCGCAAGTGGTACATACAATAAAGGAAGATATGAACCTTATGCATACAGCACACCTCGCGTCCCGCAATCTACCAGCTTGCTTTTGACCTGCTTTTGGTGGTAGTATTTCGTTGAAATACTGGACCCATGAAAAGTCCTTATACTCATAAATGCCATAATATTATCTTAAAGATAAAGTACATTTTCTTTTATTTTCGATTTATTTCCATTCTAGTAGTGCCTCATGTAACTTGTAATCATGTGATATACCTAAAGTCGAGTCCAGAATTAGGCGAACTAACTTGTCAGACATAGGAAAAATTAAATAGTGATAGGTTTATGTCGACACAAATATGTCGATATAACCTTGTGCCTTCTATAAATCTGATTCAATTTATATTTTATCAAGTAATTGTCGTCGAAACTTTCACACATACATATTTGCCAAATAGGGACGAACTACAGCAATTTTTATGAAGGATGTACCTACGGTTTTAAGCGGATATTTACGATATTACTCCTCAAATTAGGAATAAAATACAATAGTCTTATTACACCATACATAGGTATAGCATTCATCCCTTTCTTTCTGGCAAATATGAAAGTGCGATACAGACAAACGCTATATATCGTCGATAATAATTCCAAATCCGTTATGTGTTCGATTAGCTATCGATATTAACAGCACTAGCCAAACTGTGGCAACATTAGTGTACAATGAACTGTCAAGTTAGTTCGCCTAATTCTGGACTCGACTTTACATCCTAGAGCCTTCATTTCTAGAGTGGGGTAAGCAGAGCTACAGAATTACCAACAAATCTAAAAACTACAAACCTAAATACCTACACTCTGCACATATAAATACTTAGAACCTTGTGGTCGTATTGTGTCCTCTTGTAAGATTACCCTGGCACCTTATGCTCCTACAGCTTTGTTAAATAAGGAACAGAATAATTTACTGCCAATTGTAGTTCTTGTTCTAACAGTAGACGAAAATACCTAGATATTGAATCTCGATGAAAATTGTGACATTCATACTTTGCCCATCTAACTATAAGTACTATAAATTGCATTCAGGAAGGGAAAACCCTGCGTGAGGACCCTGATGGACGACCCCCTGTATGAGCCAGACCGAGTACCGAACTGGCCTGACTTGCCGGACAACGTCATGCTGATCAATTCACTATTTGAAGCCAACATTTGCCTGCGGAAGCTATTGCACATGATCAGCCAATTAAGTAAGGCTTTCTTTATGATACTAAGAAAGCAAAAGGGTGAGTAAGCCCTTGGCCGCTACACCACAAAACTTTTTAAATAGTACAGGACTCGTGTGAACTTTATGAAATTGCATATTTCAAAAGACTTTTGTAATCTCATTTGCAAAGCCGTTGCCAACGTTAAAAACTAAGATGGAATACTCTCTATACTAGTCATTTCACTCTGTCTTAAGTATTCTTCACACCATTATACCACAGTAACTGAAAGAACATTATACTTAAATAACGGTTTAAACAGAATTGTGGGTAAATCCTTTACGAGTATGTAAGTTGTAATATCTACCAACTCTTGGTAACGCTTAGCGAAGTAGATTCTTCAGTTCGGTCACGGCTAATAGCTGTGTAGTATAGTATCTTCCTCTATACTTAAACGGGGCTCTGAAGATTTTTATATACTTGATGAGTGAACTGATGACTAGTCTCTACTTGCCTCTGTCGCTAACTGGTGTTATGCGAGCATATTTGATTGGTTAGAACAATATTAACGTATTCAGTGCAAGGCTTACTCAATTGCACATAAAACGGAGACGTTCCACTTTATATGGAGTTTTTCTTAACAGAGCCATACAATGCGTATTATATAATTCAGACGGAGATGAAACTTACCGCCTAAGTGACGAGAACCGGGTGGTCGTGTACGGAGACTGCCTCGAGGCCTACAGCTGTATGTCCGCCTTGCTCGAGCTGGGGCTGACTGCCCAGCAGATTGCCTTTGTGGAGCCGTTCCCCTCAAAGGAACCAGGAAGTTTGAGAGTCAACTGCTTTAACAATGAAACTGTAAGTTTATATTATGATGGCTGATACAATATAAACAACCAAGGAGGGTAAATTAATATGCGAGCTTCCCTACAGTTGTAGCGTTTTTGTTAAAGGTACCTATTGGGAAACAATATATAAAACTCCTAATACAGAGGGGAAAACGGTACACTTATCCACTTAACCACTTAGTAATGCGGTTGGTAAAATAACAGAGTTTTATTGATAGCCATAAGGTTCAAGCTCACATTTACTAATTAGAATTACACTACTAGTGTACATTTTTGCAAGCTGGACCGTCTAGTGGCTAAATGACCCATTTCCATTTGCAATTTAAATAATTCAAGAATGTATTATCTTCATCCTCAGTCCGAAGATTGCATTACACTATTCTAATTCCCTATAAAGGTAGACGAAGGGGTCCAAGCCAGCGTGGAGAGGCTGGGTATCACCGTGTACCGCTGCTGCATCTTCTCTAGCTGGAAGCTGAAGGGCAATCGCGTGGTCAACATCAGCCTGATGTCGAAGGTCCACATCATTCAGTTGCCCTGCTTTGCTTTATTCTACTACGGGACGAAGGCTATCAATCTAAACGCATTTAAAGGTAGGTAGGTTCATATCTGTATCACCTGATGTCGAAACGGTTTCATACCGTAATGTTATGCAAATCTGTTTACGGTGAGAGAAAGAGACATAGCCATATAAATGCTATAGCTCTGTCCCTTACACTCTTGCCAAACTTAATTGCTCGCCCCCTTTACCTCTCTACCTATCCCTCTGGGAAACAGGCGTGATTTAATATATGTATATACGAGTATGTACCTCTATTTTGCCGTATGGTTGCCGGCTTAGAATAGTGCCACTCTATGTCTTTCCGTGGAAGTCGTAAGAGGCAAGTTAGGGTATAAAGGCTTGTAGTATTGTTAGGCGATGGCCTTGCAACCTGTCACTAATATACACTGGTAAAACATCTTAGCCTGATTGTGCAAAATATGGTTACAGAATTAACAAAAAATAAATAGATTTCTGGGAATTAAGGCGTGAAGGTATGTGTATATGTACCTCGTTATAATAGGTGCGTACTTTGTCCAGCATTTCTGGCCAGGGTATAAAGTCACCAGTGGTCAGCAAGAGACTTGGAAGAGTACGGTACATATATTTCCCACGGGTCTATATCGAATGGCATACAATTATTAGTCCTATCGTTGTGTCGCATAACGTCTTTTGTCCTAATAACGTGTGGCATACACTTTGTTCCGCATATTTTTGACTGTCCGAAATTGTTGCTCCTATTATTGTTTGTCCTAAATATTATTTGTCCTATCGTTTGATGTGGCTAAGATTCAACTGTCGAATGATTGATGTGCATAATTGTAATATTCCTAATATTTAATGTGCTAAAACTAACCTTGTCAAACTTGTTGGTTCTGGCGTTTCGCTCGCTCGTTAGGGTCACCGTTCTACCTAACACTCCTCCTCGCTTCGCTCGTCGTCGTACCTAACCTAACCGAAATCTGACCTGCCTGAAGGTAGAATGCTGTAATTGTAGCCAGTTTAATAATAGGCAAAATAATTATTAGGACAATTCATGTTAGGAATATTATGCTTTAGGTAATTAGACTTTAGAGTTATCAATATTAGGACAAACTTGCTTTAGGACGTTAAATGAGTATGCGCAAAAATTATTAGGACAAACGAGTAGTATGCCATTCAACAGTATGCCAAACATTCTCGGCCAAACATTTTTAGGACAAAAAACGTTATGCGAAACGACAGGCGCCCATTTCCCACTCTTCGTAGTCATTTAACGCTTACTGGTCTCTGGCTGACCACTGGTGACTTTACCCTGTACCGTGGTGTTTCAGCTATAAACGAGAGCGGGCTCGTGTACGACGGCGGCGTGGTGGTGGGGCCCGTGTTCGACACCAACGACCCGCACGTGTACGGGGCCGGGACCTGCACCGTGTACTCCCGCAGGCTGTACGCATGCGCTAAGGAGCAGAAGTACTTCTGCTCGGAGGACGTCGGCGAGGCGGTGAGAAAAGAGGAAAAATAAATCTTCCCTGTCCATATTGTATTGTGTGTACCCACAGACCACTTACCCTATAGACTCCGCTTCGGAACAGTTTGTCTAGTATCTCATTAAGCCAAAATGGCGGGGCGCGGGGGGCGGAAAGTGCACCGTGATTGGCTAGTTCAAAGTCAACGAATAATCAAGTGTGCGCGTCGTGGTGCGCGCCAATAGAACCATGGCAACCAATTAGTGTTCTGTGAGCATAAGCATGGCTTACGGGGGCGCCTTTGTATGCGGAGTCTATAGGGTAAGTGGTCTGTGTGGGTACCATTCTTCGGTCAACTCAGGCCACGTCTCACTCGGCCCGCGCCCACTACGATATTTATTTATATATTTTTATAGTCAACTCAGCCCACGGGCCTAATCGAACCCTTTAAAATGTTTTTTCGGTTTCATGTTTATAGGATTTCTATTTCTGGGTGCTTTGGTTTTTAACATAACCTAAACGTACCTACCTATTCCAGAACTAGTGAGGTGTGGGCTAGGTTGACCCATTCCACGGTATGCACGAGACGTTTAAGCATACTTTCGTCAGACTAAAATGATCCCTGTGACAACTTTCTGACTTTTCAGAATACTAGACACAGTGAGTCTTGATTGTTTTCTTTGTATTTATGTAAGTATAGCTTATTTTGATATTTATTTATGTGTATATTAATTTATTTAAGTTCTGCGATGGATGACGTTGCGGTAATTTAAATAATTAATCTCCTATTTTTTAGGGTTCCGCACCTCGTTTATTTATTCATTTTATTTATTGGCATTGCTTGTGTTTGAATTTACAAAAAACAGGGCAGAATTTATTTAAAACCTAAACAATTGAAATGTTTCTAGCTGGCTACATTGTTCCTGCGTAAGTTTAATCCGTTTGAGATGGGGGACCCCAGCTTAGCCTCGCTTCCTTCGGAGGTTCTACCCAGATACAAATCCAGCTTATTGTCTTGGTACGGGAATGCAATTTATAGTGATTTTAATTTTACTACAGGAAGACACATAAGGACGTAATTTTACAATGCTATGTGCGTAAATGTGTCAACTTCAAATACGGTGCATCTTTTTGAATTGAAAACACATCGCCAGTTCAACCTGTCACAGTTCATCCACCAGTCACGTCAGTCTACCAGGTCTGCCCTCCCAAGCCATTATGCAGTATCCCAAATTCAATAACCAAGGAGTTTTAATTCTCTTCTGTTAGTAATGAGGTTGATATTGCTACAGTATTTTCATCTGAGGTACTGCTTATTGGCTTAGCACGGCAGAGTTATTGGTAAGGTTTCATACATTTCTTCACACATTTTGGACTGTCAGGCGGCCTGACGGGCTTGATGCTGCAGGTGGTTTACTCACTCATTTGACAATGGAGACCATCGGTGATCATAACTTTGACCCATGTGCCAGTTAGTGTTATGCGGCTATGCTGTGCCGTAGATACCTACGACCTCGGCATAGCAGTGTCGAAGCCAGCGTATTTTTGTCCAATCACAACCATAATAACGTATTTCTTTCAGTTTTGATCACAAGAGCATACCGATATTGGACCGATTGCCTATTGGGAGATACAAACGGTAAGTTGTTTTAATGTTTATAACTTAACAGAAATTATCATATTCGAACGCTCCCTGTTTTTTTAGATGGCAGCCGGTGAAACTGTACGAATCGCCTATAGCTCAGGCTGCGACCTTGCCGGGACCCTTGTATTACTTGAAAGTAAGAAAGCCTGGGAAAGAGATACCAATGGAGGTCCAGCTGAGCTTACCGCACCAAGTGAGTCCGTTGTTTGTAAAATTACCGCTTTTACACACTTTTAGCTATTCAAATATTCTGGTTTCCTTACTATGTTTTTCTTTTATCACGAGCGTAAGAGATCTAAAGTTGTGACCGCGTACGAGAAAGTAAGGTGTTAGTAGGCCTACCACAAGGTGAACCGATGACCTGGTGAAGATCGTGAGAAGCCGATGAATGCGAGAGGCACGAAACCCACCGTGGCGATCCTCCGTCCTGATTATATAATATGAGCATCGAGTTGTTTAGAAAAACTGATTAGTCAGACGGACAACAAAAGTCATTTTACAGTACAGCACAGTACCTTAAGAAGAAGGATTTTTTTTGACTTATTTTTCAATTTCCCAGGGCCACACGCTAATCACGACGAAGGACGGCAACTACTTCCGCCTGCAACTCGACGTCCTGCACTGCGTGAGCGCAATCACCTGTCTGTCCAGGAAGAAGTTCTACACAGCGCTGGTCAACTTGTATGGCAAGCACGAGGCCTACTTCAACAAGCTGCTTGCGAGATTCATGGTACCTTTCAAACGAGAAAAGTGACGTTTTTTCTGGCTAAGTGCGATTCAGATTTTTAGTTCTTGAAGTTTAGGCTGTGGGAAGGACGCACAACTAGCCCAAATTACACTTTTCGAGTTTAATAATTCCGAAACGTTCCCTCAAATCTAAAAATTTGTAAAAACATACGTATACCTAAATGATGATGTTTAAGAGCTATCCAATTATACTTTATTTGATGTTACAGCGTACAAGCGTACAGCGTTCAAAAGATATAATAACTTTGTTTTACATGTTACGAGGTACCCACCTGAACATAATTATATATTTTTTGCCAAATTACAGTCATGTATTACCAATAGTCTCTGAGTTAAACCGCGGAGAGAAGACAGAAAGATATAGTGAAACTATAAGGGTTCCTTGTTGACTACGAAATCCTAAAACATTTTGTTATTTCACTTTTTGGACATTCTTATTACTTGTAAGGAAATCCGCCGTTATAAGACATTCTGTTATAAATAACACCAACACCCAAAAAACAACCCGATATCTGTTAGAATTTAAAATATACATTCCTTTAAAATTAGGGCGGACGGACGGACAACGAAGGCTTACTGGCTTAGTAATAGAGGGTTCCGTTACCCTCTGGGTATGGAAGCGCAAAAATCAGTGCAATTTTTTATAGATATAGGCAGTTTTAGTTTATTCCACATTTGACATATAACATATTCCAATATTTAGCATGTTCAGTTCATGCCATTCTACATTGTAGAGGTATATATGTAGCGAGCTTTCACGTTTTTGCGTTTTACTAAATATTTGACTTCATTTCGTAATGTAATTTTTTTAGCTTCTGAGTACAAATAATACTGTAACATTCTGTGCAATTGTATCCATATATCATCGACGATAGATGATTTATTAAATTTGACACTCGGCGCGTATTGATGACATCGCAATTTGTAAGCCAAATTAAATTACGTTCCGATCGGCAGAGGAACCGGATCGAGGATCTGTTCGACTTCTTCACGCAGCCCTGGATGTCGGCCCTTTACCTGGAGTCCTTCGACGAGCTCGTCTCGGATATCAACTACCAGGATGTTGGCAAGGTAAGTGCCCTCATACGTCATAAGGCGGTATCTCAAATACAACAAAGGAAGCAGATTCATTCTTCACACGTTAGTAATATGGTTGATGCACTTGCTACAGGAGTTTTGTCTGAGATACTAACGCGGTACACAACACACGTAGTTAATGTTAATTTTCGTGAAGCAATGGTAAAGTTACGGTTTGTTAATTATCCTCCTTATTTACACCCACATTGTTGTGGAGGTCGGGAAGAAAGCGGTTGCTGTACGAATGTAAGGTAACGAGACCAGGTACCAGGCCTTTTCTATCAGCTACTCAATAAAGTAATGCAGTCCAACTATAATAGTTTTTATTTACATCGCGATCATAACTTTCCTATAATATATTTAGAAACGATTAGCAAGATGCCTATATTCAGAAACCTGTATTGTGGTTGTACTTGAATGTTAATATTAAAGTATTACATGTCATTAAAGTATCAGTTATCGATGTAGTTGCATCTTAATGTTAACTTTAAAGTATAGGTCACTAATACTTTAATGCGAACATTTAGAAACCGGGCAACGACAGATATAGGTTTCCCACATATTGTAGAAAACTTATGATATAAATGTAGATAAAGTTATGTATGCGACCGAATGCATAATTAGGCATTAAAACATCCGTGTAATCTTATTATGAATCTCGCCTTTCGGCTGGTTTCATAAAAACACACTCCTGTATTAATGCCTCTCATTATGTACCAGTCACATAAATAACTATTTCAATCCAATGAAGTCCTGACCCACTACTTTATTCTTCGTTCATCGACGCAGCCGAAAAATCATAAAACTATCGCAATTTCCATAGTTATATTATAAAGGTTATCCAGTGGTGACCCGGCCGGCAGGTGTGATGTGTCTTAGGAGTCACGCAACACAACTTAACACGATTGAATTAGTTGAATGAAAGCCTAATATTAAGTTAGATTAACTATATTTATAACTAGCGACCCGCCTTGGCTTTGCTTCGGTGTATGTGAATTTTCTGTTACACCCGTCCATGAACCACAATTTATCCAACATAAAAACCTTCCATGAAAAATTATCTAACTGATGGCGAAAACTACATGAAAGTTAAAAGGGCGGGGGCTTTGTTTTATAATATGTAGCGATAGGAACTTATTCTATTACATAGCCGCCGCCATTACCGAGCACGGAAACAACAGAGACTGTCTATTCTATACAAAAGTGACAGACGTCACATCGTATTAGCACCGAGTAATCTCTTTGATATTAACTAATCTCCAGGTGCGTGACGTTCTGATGACACACTTCACAATGAAATACGAGGACGATCCAGAAAACGGAAAATGTGAACTTCTACAAGACCCAGCGTGTGCTTGTGTGAAAAAGGTAAGTGCAACATGGCTGCAATGTTATTGTTTAGGTAACCTATTGCAGTTTTTTTGTTACGGTCAAACGTCGTTATCGCAGGAGCAAAAACGATTTGACAGTACTGAAAGGTACAAATAGGCAATAACGGTAGTGACACTCTTATCGAGAAACGTTTATACCTATGAGTCCAAAATTTATCAATTCTCTTTTTTAAATCTTACCTCCGTATTTGACTTGATTAGTAGTACGTATTTGAAAACATTAGCTATGCAATCCTAACGTCAATAGAAAAACATACAAAAAAATATCTAAATTAAATTTGAGTGCACATGGGAAATTGATAGGATAGAATATAATTTAAAAAAAATGCTCAAGTTGACACTTTAGTTTGATCCACTTTTTTCATCGAAAACTTCGTTCAAGGGATAAAAAACTTCTTAGAGGCTTGGAGTATATATGCAGAATATTCCGTTTATACTATACAGACATTCTGATTCATGTGTTCTTTTATAGATTTGTTTTTGCTCCCGCGCTAACGACGTTTGTTTCCGGTGTCGGGATAAAGGCCCAGTTTCATTGGTTGCTTGTAGAAATCCATTGACGAGGGGTTTTAACATTATTGCGCTGGAAGGTATTGCAGCGACGCAATGTACCACTAAAAGCATGCGTGGTATTGAGTAATGGAACTGAGCCTTTATAGAAAGAAGCATCTATTTAGATGGGCGTCTTAGATGAGCGAATTCAACGCGAGCGGTGCGACGCGGCGCGAAAGAAATAAACAGTCGACAGCTATTGAAGTGTCCTACGTGACCAATACAGGCGCGAGGTGCGGGTGGCGCGGCGCGAAACGAAGCGAACGCGATCAAACGGTTTGATATTTTTCGCGCGAAGGGACGCGGCGTCGGTTGTCGGCGACGGAGGTAGGTCCCGCGGCGGGGCTATTCGCGCACGTAGGACAAGGCCGTCGCATCGCACCGCTTCGAATTGAAATCGCGTGTCACCGCATCGGAACGCTTCGCAATTTTGTTCGCTTTGAATCGCCCACATAAAACGTAGCCCTAGTCCTCGGGGTTGACATCGCATTTGCAGTCTTAGGATTGAAGTCTTGTGTTTTTTTTAGGAAGTATCAAAGGCTAGCGTCGATAGCTGGCACGATATTGGAACGTTCCGTGCAGTGATTGACAAGCACATAGCCCAACACAGCGGCACGGAACTTGTAAGTCATTCTTACCTCTTTTTACAAGATTTTATTTAGCTTTTTTGAATTTCCCCTTATTGTAATGGGCTACAATTTGGAATACATAAATAAACCGAAATAAACGATGGCGACGCGTTAGCCTCGTTGGTTGGTAAGAGCGCCGGTGGCCTAGTGGCTTAAAGGGTCGACTAGTGATCATAAGGTACCGAGTTCAACCCCCGGCGGTCACCATGTACCAATGAGTTTTTCCAACTTAAATGCATTACCCGATGCTCTTACGGTGAAGGAAAAACATCGTCAGGAAACCTGCACATTTGAACAAAAGATCGTAAAGGGCCGAAGTGTATCCGAAAGGGTCCGTCTGTAAGATAAGATTAGTTAAGATAGCCTCGTTGGTAGTGACTCTGCCTATAAAGCTAGCGGTCCCGGGTTTGGTTCCCGGTATGGGTAATTATTGGTGTGATGAGCACGAGTGAGTCCTGGATGCTTTCTACGTATTTATGTATTTATTTTGGTGTCTAGTACCCCTGGTATAAGCTTAGCGCTTAGTTCGGAACTAGGTAAATTTCTGTAAGATTAACCTTTGATATTTATTTATTTAAAAATAATACATATGTAGTTAAGTATATGGTATCTAGAAGCTGATCTAATAATGGGGCCTGAAGGTGGCAACAGTTAACGAAGACCCACTGAATTGAGATTCATTAGCTTGGTTTCGATAAGCAGATGATATCAGTTGAGTCGATTACAAAGAAACGTATCCACTTTTAGACCTTATTACAATGCAAAAAGGTAAAGAAGTGGATACATTTCTTTGTAGTTGACTGCACAAAAAAAGTACAGTCGGCGCCAAAACTTAGTCTCAAATATATATTTTTAGTTACTGCAAGTGAGTACTATTGTTTGTACTAACTTGCTTGAATGTTGCAGAGGATCGACGCTGAATGCCAGGATATTCCATCAGTAAGTGTAATTTATAACTTAAGTATAAAATTTATTGTTAGGTATGTTATACACATATTTGAACGAATTACAATTTGGTACACCACAAATGTCATACATAATGGTATAATTGAATTTTTCTTACAATGAATTACAAATGAAACTGTGTTAGAAGCCCGTAAAAGGTAAATTTTTCAAAGGAATAAAATAAAAACAAGGTAATGTTTTAACCACCAGCATTGTGTCTTCGCATATTTCAAATAAACTTGACGAGTTTCTTTCCCCTTTTGAATGAAATATAAACGAACGAGTTATTTACGAGTCCAACCACTCAAGCCAGTTTCACAACACATTACAAAGTAAACCTTTAACTATTAAATAGGAAAAAAACACTATACGAGTATAATGGCGACTCTTACTTTCAGAGCCGATATCTCTTAAATGGTCCAACGTATTTTCATAAAATAGCTGCATAGCTGTTTTTGAATATGGAGTTTTTTGTATATATTATTGACGGTAAAATGTGGCATGGCGAAATTACCAGGAGTGCGGGCAAGCCGAGGAAGCGCGGCGAGAAGCGCGCGGCTTCTGGGACGCGGTCGGCGGCGAGCAGGTCGTGAACGCGCTGCTGGCGCGCTATCTCGACCGCAACTTCGTCTGCAACCCGCACTACGCCAAGCCCAAGCCGGAGCTCATCTAGATCCTATCACTCGGTAAGATCATAAACAATCAAAAGCGATAAAAGCGACGCGGCGAGAAGCGCGCGGCTTCTGGGACGCGGTCGGCGGCGAGGGTAGTGATTCACTGAACAACGACGGTCAGACGGACGGGCGAGTGAATATCCAAGCGGCGAGTTTAAGTAGTCCCAATTTCAATTAAGCAGCCTTATACTTTCGATCCATCGGCAGAAACCATGCTGCTAAATTGAAAATGCACGCGCTAAAATATGTTTTGTTCGCACTGACGGGATTACCTAAACTTGCCGCTGCCATTTCGCTTGTTCGTCCGCCCGTCCGTGGTTTTTGAGAGAATAACACCCCAGGTCGTGAACGCGCTGCTGGCGCGCTGTCTCGACCGCAACTTCGTCTGCAACCCGCACTACGCCAAGCCCAAGCCGGAGCTCATCTAGATCCTATCACACGGTAAGGTCATAGGAAATCTAAATCGACACGGCGAGAAGAGCACGGCTTGTGGGAAGCGATAGGCGGGGAGGAACAC
The DNA here is from genome assembly GCA_963966035.1 of Acleris laterana. NCBI lineage: Eukaryota > Metazoa > Arthropoda > Insecta > Lepidoptera > Tortricidae > Acleris > Acleris laterana. The sequence continues at coordinate 10,942,550 of OZ014452.1, forward strand.
GTTGCTGTCTCTCTGTACAGCATATATTTAAAAATCCATGGTTGAAAATTGAACACATTTTGTACAGATGATCGGTACACGGTGCAAAAAATTCATCATCAGCATACGTCGTTATCGCGGGTACAAAAACGATTTGACAGTACAGAAAGATTATGAAAAACAAGCAATAACAGACGCGAAACTCATTTTGAGAAACATCTATGCCTACTCCTACGAGTTTAAAATGTATCACACATTAGAAAAAAAGTCAATTAAAATGGATATTTACTGCTAGACGCCGCAAATTGACTGTAGAAAATTTAGAAAAAATCTTTGAAATCTATAACGAAAACCAAATAATACATGTGAAAAATAAACGTTAGTAAAAATTACACACGTTGTTTTCTTATTTTTTAAATAGACTTTCTTTTAAGTAGGTAAGCGTTTAATTAGTAGACGATAACAGTTATCTTCACACAAGTACGTATATATTGTTAAAATTGTTAAAAAAAAGACGTTAAAAGATAATTAAAGTTACTTATTTCCTATGTAAGTATAAACTTGTTAACTAAACAGATGGAAACATATGACAACAGTTTAACCCATACCCCTTTGCGGCTGTATTTTTTATTGATCTTTTCTAGAGAAAACTCTCCACATGTAAAGAGCTTCTTAGATGTTTAGTAGCTGTAGGCAGAATACGTCCGTTTCTACCAAATAGACATTCTGTTTTATCTGCTCTTTATCTGATTGGTAATTGTACCCGCGATAACGACGTATGATCATCAGTCGTCGAGATCGATAACATTTTTTTATTTCTCTTATATACGGTTTGTTTCTATGAATTGGATTAATTTATTAAAGCGCCATCTTTCGCCAATCGCATGTAATCTAAAATACTAAATGTTACTTAGAACAACGTGTGCACATCACACACCAGGTGGTGCTAAAAATAACTCAGTCGCTAAAACTATTTAACTATTTTCAGCGGTTGTAAATTGCAGTGCAATGGTAAGAATACGAATCTTTACACAAGGGAATATTTGATGTTACAGCTATCTGATTGCCTATATCGATAAACTCAATTATCGATACTTTTCTCATGTACTAGTGATCGCTCCAAGTATTGTTTGTAAAAATATTTTTTCATTTAATGTATGCAAATGAAACAAAATAGCAATATAATTCTGGTTATTGTTTATTTTAAAAGCATTTTTTAACCTTCACTCATGATCATCATATTTTTTTTCCTTTTACTGGTTTTCCCATTTCCGATTGTTAAAATAAACGATCATATTTTTTTAGGAGTAAAAACAATATGATGATAATGAGTTAAGGTTAAAAAAACCTTTTAAACCTTCACTCATCATTAACTTTTCTTTCTTAATTTGTATTTATAGATTTGGTGAGAATTTTGATCATGGTATCCCTCATTGACAGACAAATAAAAATGGGCGTCTCAGCGAAGATGCGCTTCGGTGTGTTCAAGCGCTGTTCCAGATCACCTAGCGGATGAGGTAGTACTAATTATTATTGTATTTAGACGATATTATATTTTATATTTACTGTTTTTGTGGAGTTGCGAAATAAAAGTTTAATGTATTTACGTTTTAGACAATTTATTCCATTTTACACATGTTCATTATTTAGACAATGTTTCTTAATTATTATATTTACACAATGCACAGGATGGCCATCGGTTAATAAAGAGATTTCGCCGAAACAGTCTTACTTGATATGATTTTTGTCTTTTTGTACACAATTCAAAACTTTCATTATTTGGAATAAATAATTTACGGCATATAAAACTATGAGATCAAGTATTAATTATTTTAAAACGTATGAAATGAGTTTAATGATATTGTGGGTTAGGCGAGTGTGTCATGGCCTCTTATATTAATTTGACTAGACATAAAGTTAACGCTATGATATTATCGTTGAGCTGTTAACATCTTACAAAATATCTTTATCATGCAAAACGAGACATATTTACACAGCTATTGCATTTATAATATATTATAAACTTGAAAAGACTTGCAGTTTGATAGCGATTTAAATAATACGTTCACAACTCTAACGTAAATAAACGTTAGCAAACATTACAAAGTATTTAAAAAAACACTATAGCTCTTTAATGCCCGGTTCCTATATTCAAGAAACGAATCGTTTTCCTTACGTCTCGTTAAAATTTGACATTTGCTACGTACAAAATGTGTCAAATTTTAACGAGACGTAAGGAAAACGATTCGTTTCTTGAATATAGGAACCGGGCATAAGTAAGTGTCAGTAAAATAATTAGTCATGTAACTGTAATGCGTTTGACACCTGCCTTCAGTTTTGTGACAGTTAGTAACACTTCTTTGACAGCACGTGTTTTTTTTTAAGTCGCTCGTTGGTATATCATCAATGCATTTTAGAGAGCACTACTAACTACTACGATTTAAATAACTGGATAATTTCTGTCACCCGTTAGAATTGGCTTTACACAAACTGCTATCAAACTGGAGTCTTTTGTTATCAGGTAATCAATACAACAATTAAGAAAATACAATACTTATGACTTAATATTTAAGATAGCTGTACAATCCGACTAGCATACACTTTGATAACTTACGAAATGTAGAACAAACGGTTGATATTAAAATTAAAACACTATCTGTACCCTTAAGTATATAAATATCTAAACACTCAAAGGCCTGTAAAACCAATGCGCTATACAGGTTGATTTTAATTCTGTTCTAAAAATAAAGCAGATGATTCCTCTTAGGATATGTAGAGTCAAACGCATCGGCTTTTCCAGGACTTTTTGAATCTTATTCTTATAAAAACGTTTACGTAATATCTAATATATTACGCATAAACGGAGAATATTTTTAACCAATTATGTACAAAATTATACTTCTAAATAGGTATATCTCATGTTGCAACAAATCGTTGATCGAGATCAAATTTTGAGAAACGTTTCCACCATTCACCATTTGTTATATCTTAAATCCTAAGAATGGTGTGATATCCCCACAACTGTGATTCTGGTTATTTTTAAATTGAAACAATGTATTTCGTTTTGGAATACGGCAACGTCAATAACATCATATTGATGTTTTGGTGTAATAAAGACCCCTTACCGCTCTCTGCTGCCAAAGTCAATTACATTATTTAAATATATCTGTCACTGTGGTTCCCACAGACTGCGCAAGTCTGTTATCGATAATGATATAGGTACAGTCAGCATCAAAAGTACTTCTGCTGCTGACTGTACAAGGTGTTCAATTCTTATCTCATAATGATGTGGTAGTGATAAACAAAGTGTTACTGAATGGTAGTTAAAGACATAAAAGCGATGCGTAGCTAGATTACATGGCCAGTGGGTAATACATCCGGAAAATAGCCTAGAACTTAGTCAATGCGATGAATATACGGGTGAATTGCAAAAATATTGTACATAGTTAAGGGCTCAATTAGAAAATCCTTAATAATCCTTAACTTTTTCCTCTGTGTAACGAAGATTAGTCACGTTATTATAATCATATGGATAACTTTCGTTACACAAAGGAAAAACAATAGAAGAAAGTAAACGTTGTCTCAAATAAGTCCTTAACTATGTACAATATATTTGCAATTCACCCGTACCGAAAATTGTGACGTGATAAACAAGACATCTATGCTCAAGAGAGTAGGTAAAAAAAGGCTCTAGCTGCAGTGAGTGATTTATCCTTAATTTTTAATGCCTTCTTGACCTGAACTGATTCGTTAGATCCTCGTTGCACTTTTTTTTTTTTTGTACGGTAGAATTCCATTTGCGATAAGATTTGGTAAGTTGCATGTGGTGTTACCATTTTCTGTGCACAGCATAGCGCTCAACTAGAAGTTTTGTTTCGTTTAACATTTCAGGTGGTATGAAACAACATTGTTGCGGTCGCAATCGAAAGGCTGTTGTATGTTATAGTTATAAAATAATACGAAATAGTATTTTTTACCATTGGTAGTCAGCTGTTCTAGATTTTAAGAAATAAGTACCACAACTCATTTATTTACCAATGGGAAAGCTTGACATCGAGTGTACCGGGTTTTGCGTTAGGCAACAATAAAGCAAAACAGCTTAAAAATTACACCACAGGTCAGATGCTGCTTAGACACAGCGCTTCTAACTGTACCACCATGGACTTTAGTTAAGTTACTATACAGAATGATTCCCGTTTGTTCCATAGCACTACAACCTATGAAATAAATGGGATTCCACCTGTATAAAACTCTATCATCGCCTTGACATCAAATCACAAGAAAGACATAAGTCACAATTAACCTTGACTTTTTTTTAACAATTTAAGTTTCGTGACACTCGTGACTCTAGCTAGGTCAATACTACAAAGATCCGGTCACAAAGTACTGTCTAAGTTGGCCTAGCAGACCAATTGGCTACTAGTTGGCCTAGCGGGTTAATTGGGTTCGTAGGCCAATTGGCTACTTTAGTGTTTCCAATCCACGAACTCCCGTCCCACTTAATTTTACGATATTGACCCAACCACGCTGTGTCAATTTGAGTGGCCGGACGAGCCGTTGTGAATTGAAAACACTATAACTATCCTAACTAGTTGGCCTTGCAAGCCCATAACTTCTAGTTGGCGTAACATGCTAGTTGGCGTAGCCAATTGGTTTCGCTGGCTAGTTGGCTAGTTGGCCTAGTCTAGTGGCTAGGGGGGCGCGTACGGCGACGCTGACGCCGAGTAGTCGGCGCCGAGCAGTGATTAGGTCTGGTACTGCAGCATGGGCGCGGCCGCCAGGTTGGCGTGGTGCCCCGAGTTCATCCTTAGCGCCGACAGCGACTTGTTGTACCACTCGTCCTCCGCGCTCATGCCTGTTGACAAATATTGTTGTTAAAAAGAGCAAGTATAGCTGTTTTAATAAAAGGAAGATTTTAAGTTCATAGCATGAACGTTTAAAAACAACTTTGAGTAACTCTATATGTTATGTTCTTAGTATTAGCTGATTCGTTCGTCAAAACTATTCATCTCTATTCGTGAACAGGAATCGCAATATTGCATCTAATATTATTTAATTTCATCCCTCTTCATTTCAAATAATGTTAAATCTAAATTTAAAGCCTCATAAAACACCGCGTAGCATGTATGCTACGAACTTGTGCTACGAACTCGCGCAACGAACTCCTACTACGAAAGCCCGCTCGCCGAATCCAGTCTACAAAAATTTACTTGTGTGACCCATTCATAAAAAATAAATTATCAAAGAGTGCATTTTTCATTTTTCAATATAATTTGAGCTTGATATGTAACATTTAAATGCGTTTGAAACCATTTTATTAGTCGTTAAACTGAACGAATAATAAAAGATATTCTCTTTTCAATTAGTATAAGTAAGTTTATAATACAGGAAGCCATTTTAGAAATAAAATAGAACTCAACAGAAAACAAGCAACGCAAGTTGTTTCGAACCGTGCCGCCCACGCCCGGCGGTGTACACGAGGTCGATATAGCGGAGAGGGTCGGGAAGCGAATACTGACTGAACCGACCCTCGCGTTTTCTCAAGATGCAATCTCGCCGCAGGAAATAAGATATTTGCGAAGACGCCGCGAGGACGCCCGCCAAAGTAAATGTAGTGGAAATTTTCTTATTAGAATATCTACGGTACGATGCCTCGCCTCCATTACTCGTTTTTTACGCAGGAATCCGGGCCCGGTTCGCGTTACACGCTTTATCGCTTACCTACACGAATTTTGGCGAATAGGCGTATAGGGAGGCCTTTTTTTGGGTAAAAAACTGTGATGAACTGTGTTTTTTTTAAATTATGGTATTAGTTGGTGGGTTTGCTGGATAAAATAGCTGCCGAATCATAAACATGTGGTGAAACCGGGTATAGTAATATCGAAGTTTCCAGATACATTGCAGTTGCTTAAGTTTTAAATGTATCTATAGGTACTCGTACCTATAAAAATCTCGTGTCGCGGTGTTGGTCGTCGAACTCTTCGAAAACGACTCTACTGATTTTTAGACATCCTTTTTTATATTGGGTAGGTATGAGAATAGTATATAGTCGTAAAGTATATTTCATAGGGTTTGTATGAAAAAATAAATACACCCGGGCGGTGCCGGGTGCGGATAGCTAGTTAAGCCACAGTTATTCATGATATTCAGTTGCATTTAAATTCGGAATGCTATATACTTTAAGTTTCAAATTAATCTATATCTGTTTTTGTTTTGTGGCGCTTTTGTATTTAAGCAGCGAAATGTACATCAAGTTTAGGGTATTTTCTCATCTCTAGTCCCGTCTTCACTTTAACGGCGCACTGAACACAATTAACAATTCTACCTGAACATTATTATTTCAGCACGTATTCCGTACGTCGTCGAGTAGTACAAATTAATAATCTCCGGCCACAAACTCAAGGATCATTGGATTAGCGTCACCCGCGTCTTCGGAGATGCATGACTTGACGGAGTGGGACGCGGAATTATGCACGGGGTTATTTCAACACGGGTACACTAAGACACGCTTTATACATTTTCCGAGTGTTAAAGCAATGTTATAACCTTTTGCGAGTCCGATGTTTTGTTTCGCAACTGTTTCACATGTCCGAATTTTTATACGTTAGAGATGCATATTATCTGGTTTTTTTTAAAGGGATTCCTACAGAATTCTTATAGGGTAAGTTAGCTTTGTTTTATAACAAACCCAAAAAGTTCATCTGTTTCAACAAGAACAACACATTTCTAACTAATGAAAATTCGAAATAATGAAACGGTTGGAAACGAAAATTTTGACTAGCAAATGCCGTCCTACCATGCTTTGTCCGTAGCTATGTAAGAAAGAAAAAAATGTTTGTAAAATTAAGTATATTGACAGTAATAGCTGTAGTAGTTATATTTGGAGAGTAAGTTATTGCGACTGTGTCTGATGTTTATGAACAGACGTAAGGCGGAATTATACGTTACTTGCATGTTGAGTGTATATTGTTTAACGGAGATACATTATATTGAGTGTTAGCTTACATAAAGGAAGGAAGGAATACACTCTTGCACCTTAATCCAACGAGATAAGGCGCAAAAATGTATACATAACTTTGAACTCGACTGTATCTAACAAGGAATTTATACCGCGGATTGAAAAAAGTCCTTCCGAGATCATCTGACGGAACTTACTCGAACAATGCGGCCGGCAAAGAGAGCAAGTTTTCTCATTATTATAAGAGCTAAGTATTTGTGTAAAACGGAGGTTGGCACTGCGATCACCCGACGCCAACTTTATAATTGCCTTGACGGTTGTAATGGAAAGTTGATGAAAGCTGCCTGCATACCCCCCCCCCCCCTCCCGCGCTACAAACTTACGGCTTCGTCTTGCTTCATTCTCCGCGAACATGGAATAATATTAAAACTTTATTTTTTATTAAGCTGCCGCTGGAAATGTTTAGGAAGTCGAGCTAGGACGGCGTTTACAACTAAACCATTTGACGGAAGTACGTGATGGACAGAGTAGTATCGACGATTTTAGTTTGTTTAGCTTTTGGGTTCTGTGATGAAGAGAATATTAAAATATGGTTTACCGAACGTTGCTGCAGAAAGAAACATATCTTTACAAAAGGGGCTAAAAGGGGTCCAAAGTACCAACATTAAGGCAGTGAATTATCATTTCGATAATTTATGACCATTGGACTCTTCTTGCAAGCTAGGAACACGATTACGAGTCTCAGAAAATAACACGTAAGAACAATGAAGTCTTACCCATGGCGTCTTGCCGCATGCCGACGGCGCTCATGTTGGCCCCGTGGCCCATGGAGAAGCCCTGCGCCATGGGGTAGGAGCCGCCCCCCATCTGGGACAGCGAGAAGATGTCCTTCTGCAGCTCCTCGTAGCTGCCGTGGTGCTGGGGAGAGAACTGCAAGTTAATCGAGAGATATTTTTCAACAATATTACTTTGAAAAATGGTTGAATTACAGGTGGTAGTTAAATTAATTTCAATCAAATTAAAGCAAATTAAATTGATTGTTTTTTTTGTGATGCGGCTTTTTATTGGAGTTTTCAAAGTAATGGGTATATAAATAAATAATAATAAATAAGTATAATTAATAGTTATTTTAACCTAATCTTAATGTGTAAGTAATGATCAAGCGTATAAATCATTAGAAAGTCCTCACTTGATCTTCAAAAGTACGTGATTATAAAAAAAAATGTCTTGATATTTGGGGCGTTTTGTTTACCTCCTCCTTTAAGTGTCATCGACTTAAAAAGTAATAAAATGCTTCGTCCATCATATCCTAAGAAAACCACTAACAATCGATAACAATCTTCAACACACTAGTAATCTCTACGCTCGGTTTTTATCGGTAATTTTTCATCGGTTCGGTAATCATGCGCATTATCGGCGGTTGTTTACCGCGGGGTCTCGCGCCGCTAATGGCCAATTGGACACAATCGCGTTAGTCGCGCGTAAACATTTTAATGCGCATACTTATTTATTTTAATTTAGTTGTGGTGCTTCGCGTGGCGCTTTATCTAACTAGATTTTATGTCCCGACCTCGACACAATTAAAATAACGAAATCAACCTGGATTCCGTGTTTTTTGTTTGTGTTGTTAACTACTGTAGCCTCATTTTTTTAAGTCTCGTATTTGGATGTTCGTTGTACTCTACAATGCTTTCGTATGCTGTTATTTAAATAAAATTTTAACACATAACTAGATTTGTATTTTAGGTACCTACTCTAATTTGGTTGAGATGAAAAAAAAAATTAAGAGGTTTTTATTCTTGGAACAGGTACGGTCACGAGCATTAATTTGGGACCCATTTCAAGAAAAAAATGCTTGAAGTCGTCAATGTCATTAGAGATGTCAAGTCATTTGTAACTTTTAGGAAACTCAATCTTATTGTTGTAGAATGTCAGATAGACTTTGGACCTAAGGTGGGTACTTAATTAAATCTCGTGACTGTACTTGCGAATACCCTGTGGTTGTACCTTTATAATACTCCTAGTTTAATCTTGTAAATATATCATTACTACTCTTTTCACTCAATACCAATAAATACCTATCTAATAAAAGAAATAGATTTACTTCAAACTGCATGACGGTAACCTTGGTAGTGATTCTCTCAACAACGACGGTCGGACGGACAAACGTGTAAATGTCCAAGCGGCGAGTTTAAGTAGTCCCGTCAGTGCGAACAAAACATATTTTAGTGCGTACATTTTCAATTCAGCAGCGTGGTTTCGGCGGTGTTGCGAGGAAAAATAACCAATAGGATAGTGAGGCTAGTAAAACAAAAGAATCCTATTGGTGAATTTTTCCTCGCAACGTAGCTTCGTTGCTTCGCTGCCTCGCACAGCTCTGGTGGAAACGCAGCCTTAGGGAAAATATTAAGGTTACTACGGTATTAAATGAATACTTATAGTTATATACACTGGTAAACATCTTCGCCTAAGTGTGCAAAATGTGGTTACAGAATTATCAAAAAGTTTTTATAGATGTAGGAAATTCTGCAGCTCTGCCTACCCCACTCTGGGAATAAAGGCGTGAGTTTATGTATGTATGTATGTATGTACTTATAGTTATGTATCGGTATATTTTACAACTATTTATCGCCCAAACTGATGTAACGTCAGATTGGCAGATTGTTAGTTTAAGCCGCAATGGACGACACTGCTGTAGCTAACCATTTTGCATCATTACCAAGTTTTATCCTTTACAGCGAATCACCTAACAATAGCGTAATCCTGAAGCTTCGTCCAGTCACCATTATTTGTCCGGCGAGGCCCAATCAAGCCCGAAACAATGCACATTGCATTCGGAGTGCAATCGTCCTCATTACTATGCAGCGCTAATCAGTCGCGCTGATTACGTGATAACTCGATTCCGCGGCCCGCGGTCATACGCGAAAATATGCAATTGCCGGCCTGAGGCGCCGCTACAGCTGGAAATATTACGGTACGGCGCAAATCTGTGCTTGCTCAATGTTTTACACCTTATCGTTTCAATGAGTTTTGCAATTTGTTAGTATGAGCAGATTTGAGTTGTGAAAAAAGGAATAATTTGTTGCGAATGTCTTTATTTTATTTTATTTTCCGGAGAAATACTGGAAAAGGGCCGAATCTTAAGTACCCGAAACCGACGTGCATGCATGACTCGATGTATGAATGTGGAAGAAGCGAAAGAAATTTGTCAAGATTGTAGCAAGTGGAAAGAAGTGGTCTCTGCCTACCCCTTTGGGAAACAGGCGTGATTTAATGTATGTATGTATGTAATCGTCATTTAAGGAAGTAATGTTAAGAACTGCGACAATTCCTGGTGTGCCTATAGTGTTAAATAAATCCTTTAATCATTAGATCAGAAATTATCCATGATTGGTTACATTGATTGACTGTGGGAACTTTGCTTTGTAAATATTGCATGATTGCATCACCCTCAAATAAAAGAAAGTAAGAGAATAAACTAAAACTCGCACGCGCTGGCATAAATGGATTTAGGAATAGTATTGAATTATTCCGTCGTAAGTTTTCATGTTTTTTTCCAGCTCATCGTGTTCCTTATAAAATTGGTTATGTATATATTTACTCGTATGTATGTTAACACATTATTGTTAAAAGGACATAAAAATTAAACGAATGAGAAACGAGTCGTCAATATCCGGATTGGTTATGTGTTATGTGGTTTATCGGAAGATTTGGGTAAATGACCATTCCAACCGATAATAATTGAGAAATTGCGGCGTCGGGAACATCCCGCTGTTAGCCAGTGGTGCCAAGGTTTCTATTTCTAACTCCAAGCTTTACCTCTACGAGTTTTACGATTATACTTCTAGATGTTTATTAAATTACATATTAGGTTTTGAACAAAAAAGTATTAAATAAAAAGGTGTTCAATATAACAAATAATCATTACAAACAACTAACCTACGGTTGCTGCCGGTTGAAACTACCGGTGGGTAGGGCTTCAGCGAAACCTTTCAATACGTACCTCATCAAGGAATACCATACTTATTATTATATTAACATTTGAACGCGCCTGAAAATAATACCCAAATCGGCGTAAGACCAAAAAAAATCGACATCTTAGGCATGCTAACTTAAAGTCGGCAGGCCTGAGTCCCGGGCCTGTTGGTATTTACCTGCGGATACCGGTTGATGGTGTTTGGGTGCGGGTACGGCTGGTACCCGCGGTACCCCTGGATGTTGCGCATCATGCCGTTGCAGCCCGGCAGCACGGCCGGCGCCAGGGCCTTCTGCAGCTGCTTCTCCTGCTTACGGTACTTCGCGCGCCGGTTTTGAAACCACACCTGGGGAACGGTAACTATTTAAGCAAAAGTATTGTAAGGTTACCCTAACGCACAATTGAACACCCTAGCCCTAGTGTTTGGTTACTTTGACACAACATGTATATGTATACAGCATGGAATCTGATGACGTTTGGGTATTATGCAATTAAATTAAATAGGCAAGCGAAGTTCGAAACTTTTATCCGGAGTATTTTTTAAGTATTTCTCTAAGGTCAGGTAAGGTAGAATCTTTATAAGCCCATGTACTTTGTTGCGGTCTTTCAGTGAAGTCATTTAAGTGAACCATCAATGATTTAGAACAAAACTGACGCAAATAAAATTAAACTGCTTGAAAAACTATATTTTTCTTTGGCAAAATAGATCACCTATATATTTTCGTATGGAAGACACTCGTATGCCAACTTTATAACTTTGCCTACATTTCGAAGTTACCTACAATATTAACCAATATACGGTATAAGTTGTAACCTAAGTATGCGCCTATTTTGCGTCAATGTTTGACGAAAACGTTCTTGATGATATCTTAATTTGATCGTCCATTTTCCAATTATTTAACAAAATCACTGGAGTTTAAATGATGTCCAAATACAAATAATCTTACCTACTTACCTATTTAATATTAAATATAGTTTTTACCCTTACGATGAGTTAGAATGACCGTACCCGCTAGCGAATTGAATGCTTTGTCTCCCACAGTATTCTTATGGAGAACGAGGGACAGAGCTTTCGACTCGCTAGCGAGTACGATAATTGTAACTCAGGTGAGGGTACAGTATGCCAAGGCTATTTGAAATGTCTAAGAGTACCTATATAACTTTAACGGACAAAAGGATAAACTTTGAGTCCATTAAATTAAATGAATAATTATTAAAACTTTGATTCCAGTCAGCCTTGACAGTCTTTTCTCAAAATTCACTGTAATAAATACCGTTAAAACCATATTAAAATTTCATTTAAACGCGTTACACTTAACTACAAATCTAAATCTAAAAAAACAGTTTGGAATTATTAAAATCAATATATTTTTCAAAATTAATAGAATACATACAACATACTTCCCCGATATACACATAACGACATTAAAACATAAAAGGCTAAACAAAACATAGCAAGCTCCTAATCTCCGTGTTGTCAACAGGAATGAGTGTGCGTCGTTTGATATGGTGATTACAGCTGATTAGAGAGGGGGCCTCCCGGAGGCGGGAGGGCCGCGCCCTCCGTACGCACTCTCCATATAAATAAACCGATACACCCCATACCTAACCCTGGCCAAACCCTCCCGTACATATATACTTGTATTAGTATAGGAACATAAATGGGATATTAGTTTTTCGCTAGCTATCTGCTAGCGGGCGCGTTGTGACGGAAAACGAGGCAATTTCCGACTGGTTTAAATTGCGCGTTTGGGGGTTTTTGGTATTGTCTGAGATGTTTTTATATTTTATTGGAAATATCACATTAATAATGTTGTAATATAGACAAAAAGATCTCTCAAAGATCATTTTAGGTGAAAAGGAGTATAGGTGCAAAACTTAAGTAAGTCACCTGTTGTATGTAGTTGTGTACAGTTTGCAAAAAAAACGCATAAGCATAATTAATTATATAAATATTTAAAATGAGTTATACATATTAATAACATACTGTACATTTTTTTACCTCTATCACTCGCCAGTTCGTCGGCCTCATTTTCATCAATGGACTGTACAGTAACATTTGATTTGAATGCATACTTTAAAATCCTTTTAATGTGTTGATAACCTGTTTTTTTTTATATTTTAATGACCAATTGTTTTGGTGTTGATAAACAATTTGAGTCTTTATCGCAAACCTCTTGGAAATGTTTGTACAAATTACACATAACTCTTTTCGTTTGAATATGCAGTGATCGTCCCCTACCAAATTCAGGAAATAGTGCTATATTATTTTGCCAAGCTGAATTCAAAATCGATGTTTTACAATTTCTTTCTGTGGTAAACTGTAAGTAGATATTATTGTTTATTCATGAACGACGCAAAAAATACGAAGACAATTACTCGACATTGAGAACTGTATATACTTACATAATAATACAGTATGTAAACTTACTAAAACCATTTATTTGAACCCGAGGATGTCTAGGCGATAGATAAGGTTGGGGTATATAAATTATTGAAATCTTAACACTTTTTCAAATTTAAATAAAGAATACACTGAACGAAAGTTCAATAATCTGTTACGATGAAAACATTACATACGGGTCTTATAATGGGCACTGAACAACGATGTAAACATTACACATGGGATGATACTTTTAGGGTTAACCGACTTTGAAAAAGATGAGATGTTATAATTTTTATGCAATGATAAAACTAAAAATATTCGACACACACTAGCAAAAAATGTGGTAAAACACTTAACTCAACTAGCATAGCAACTGGTTGAAAGAGATGGTTTTAGTAAGTTTACATACTGTATATCTTATCATGACAATAGAATCATAAGTGGATAGGAATAATCAAACTTGAAAGATTTGCAAATAATGAGTTTGCAAACCATACGATATATTACAAATTTCAAAAATGGAATGTCTATTCGCACACATTACTCACACATACAACAGGTGACTTACGTAAGTTTTTCACCTATACTTCAAAAGCAGCGAATTTATGAATTCGAAAACTTAAACTTTTTTTTTTGAATTTTCGTTAATTATTTTCAGCTTAAGGAAATGCATTACGTTAATAAATTCATAACTAGGTATCTTTGCTACGTTCTGGTTTGCTAATTGTCATTTTACTCCTAACCCTATCCTAGCAAACTGTCGAAATCGACTTGGTAAATTTACAATTTACATGAAACACCCCAAGATCGGAGGAAACCATTCTTGTCCGAGACCCTTCGGGACATTGCACAGTTCCAAAAGGATGAGGCAATAATCACATTTCATGTGTGCGAGAAATCGTGGGCAAAATGGAGTTTTAAATAAGTATTGAAATTGAAACATTTCTGCGCCCTAAATGATTTCCGTAATTGAGTTTACTAGCGTGAAGTGTTCCAGTTTTCGAAAATGGTATTATGCATTAGATTAATAATTAATGTAAAAATGATATGGTATAATTTAGGTACACTTAACCCTTCGTATGCTTAGGCACGGATCCGTGCTCAAAATTTGGATATCTTTTTGTATTTTTTTTAAGCTTAATTTTATGGACTGTATCGTAATCAGAAGAGACTAGAACTTGGTACTTTTTTGACCTCCCGCATACGAGGGGTTAAGTTACGTAAAAAACTCAGTCAGTTAACATTCGATACCTTTATTGTGTCAAAGCTGCTAGACCGAAGACATACACCTTTTCTTTGTTTCCTAAATGGATATTTGTGTTTCAAGATATTATTAGGACTTATAGCTCTTTTGGAGCACCAAGATTACAATATTTTTTATATTGTTTGCTAGGACGTGGAAACACGGACGTCTAATTTCTGTTTAAGTACGCAAGTACTAAATTGAAGGATGTTTCTTTTATTCCGTATCATGATCATCGTCATCAACATCACGCCGGCCGAGACGCGTCCACTGCATGAGCCTTTCTATACATTCATCGTTAATCTAAATTCCTCTATATATATTTCTTCTTTGTAGCTACTGTTTGTCTTCTTGCAGCTGTAAAACAGCATATTCTACCGCGTGTTTCTGAATTCTACATAATTCGTATTGCTAGTTACAGCGGGATCCCCTTGGATCGCATAATGTGTTTTAGACTAATATTTTTTCGAATAATTGTTTTCGTATAATTTGTATTGGCATAATTGTACTGTCGCATAAAAATACTTTAGCATACTCCTTTTTTAGCATATTAGGCTATTAGAATAAAATTAGTTGGACTAATTTGTATTTGACTAATACACATTATGCATATTATTGTTTGGGCTAATAATTATTTGTCATATCTGTCATTAACCATGATATTAGTTTTCTAAATGAATAAATAATTTTATTTTTTCATTACTTACACAAACTTATCAAACAATATAATTATTTTTCAACGAATATTGTTTGGTCAGTGTATTTTTTTGAAAGTTGGGTTATAAGATAAATACTATAGTTATGATATAAATATGAGTGAGCGAGCGAGCGAAGCGAGCGAGCAAGACCTCTCTGGGCAGAACCGACTTGAATAGGTTAGGTTAGAAGGCTATGGCGGGAGCGAAGCGGAGCAAGCTCCCGCCTTAGCCTTCGAGGTTATTTTTTTTATATCTATGAAAACAAAGATTATTTAATTTGCTATTCTATGATATGAAAAAAAAACATTGAATTTTATTTAAAATCAAAAACCATGATTACTATTTTTTAGGACAATACCTACTGTTATGCATTTTGTAATGATGCCAATCAATTATTATGACTTTTTGCAATTATGCTTACTGTATTTATGCTTTTTAATGTTATGCGTAATAATATATGCGTAAAGATGATTATGCACATCATTATTTCGGCCGAAAGCAATTATGCGTAACACTATTATTACAAATAATTTTATGCCATCCAATAGAGAACCAGTTACAGCTCGTCTCGCCACGGTTCCGTAGGTAATCCCTGCGGTTGCCGGGCCCGTCACCCGTGCGATCTTACCCAAACCAAGAAGGTTTAGGTTTTAACAATTGAAGGTCTTGTAATTTACCTTACCGAATTCAGTTGAGATACGTTTTATGATAAAATACAACGAAAATAAGAATCTTAAGACTGCACCGAGCATACGTCGAGCGTCCAGTGGCGCCCTCATTAGTATTATTGTTTTCAAATTAGCTAAAGATTTTCATTGCAATCAGATGATACGTTTTTGTAGCGCAGCAAGTAAAAACACAATTTAACTTTTCCCGTTAAGCTGACTACTCAAAGGGTAATTGTTATTAAACTAACCCTATAAGTCATAATTTTCATTTGTAGTACAAAACCCTACCGACCAATTTCAAGAAAATACTTTAGTTTATTAGAAAACACAACAATAGTAATGAGGGCGCCACTGTACATCCGGCCTACGCTCGGCGCAGTCTTAAGCCGTAAGTGACGTGGCAACGGGCTCATCGGAGGTCTGTCTGCAAATAGTTCGAAATCACTACATATTATAAAACAAAGTCGCTTCCCGCTGTCTGTCCCTATGTATGCTTAGATCTTTAAAACTACGCAACGGATTTTGATGCGGTTTTTTTTAATAGATAGAGTGATTCAAGAGGAAGGTTTTCATGTATAATAAACTTTGTTTTATGTACGGGTGTTACCGAAAACTCACATAAACCGAAGCGAAGCGAGGGCGGGTCGCTAGTAATTAAATAATTAAAAAAATCATAACCAACAATATACCTGCTGTGTTGCTAAGTACCAATTTCACCAAACGATGTTAAAAGTTAATCAATCTTCATCGAATGCCAGTTCCAGTTCATACATTTATTTATTATTATCATTACTGACTAAAGGCCGATTAAGATTTAACAGTCTGTTAAATTGGTTGGTAAACTTCGAAATTAAACCATTTGCAATAAAAAGAAGATGAATTATTTAATAAAAAAAATGCAAAATTTCATCAATAAACAAATAAATATAATTATGAAATACACATACACAAGGATTTATCCACTGTAATAATAAATATAACTTTATCATAAGTCTGGACAATGAAACCAGAGAGGCTATTGCTTAACGCACTTGCAATCGCAATTGTTTTCATTTTGAAAATCGAAGGCTTGTCTGCATACAAAATGAAAACAATTGTGCCGCTCTGAAGCCAATTGAGATTGCGAGTGCGTTAGGCAATAGCGACGCTGAATTCAGAAACGTGGAGTAGATTGCGAAAGCTATAAAGAGACAACAAAATAGTACAACATGGCTGAAAGTAATCACGGATGCACAGAAACAGAATATTATTCCGCATCTTTAAAACAAAAAGGAGATTGGATTAAATTAGATTGAGACTAATTTGTTTGTTAATTAGTTATTTACACTTTATACCTATGTATACCCCTTATGTGTACACTTTATAAGTAACGATTCTATATTTATACATAAAAAACACGAAAGATCATGACAATAAAGAACAAGTATTAATAATCCACGAGCTAAAACTTGTTAACCTTTCCGATAAACTCTTTTACGAGTCTCCGAGCGACATTTAAAGGTAGATAAAGCTTAATTCAGTAAAGATCCCTCTCTAAAACATTCGCTCGTCGTATAACAAAGACAGATAGACGAGCATTTTCCTAAGAGCGGCCGAGTTATCCGAAGAAAACGGTCGCCTTTAAACTGAAAAAGCACGGGGATCCAACAAAACATTTTCTTATTTCCAATTGTAGAATTCATTTGAGGGCAGAGACAATGTCGGAGGCGCGCGGGGAGGATGAACGGCTAACTTCGTTACGGATCCATTTGATGGGATTGCAATGCCTCAGGGGCCACCCGCCCCCTCGCACCGCGCGCCCCTCGCTCGCCCGCCGACGCTGTATTTTTATATCGAAATTTCCTCTAGAAGGAGGGAACTCGACGTCGCTGTCGTCTTTAACGTTTACATTCTTATGTAGCATCGCCTAAACGTTAATAGCCTCCCACGGAGCGCGTGCACAGCCACTCACACCCGCGCGCACTTACCGTCGGCACTCGCCCTCGCACACGCCGGCACACACGCCCGTGTTTCACGTGCTTTTAACGTCGGTAGGTATGTAAAAGTCCCCGATCTAATGTAATTTCGTGGAACCTTTCATTTTCTTAAGTCGAACTTCGTCGTTTATTGTCGTAGAAAGAAAAGCGTCATTTACTGTCTCCTTAAATTGATGGCGAATAAAACATCACATGGCTAGCACACGTCAGCATAATGAAACACTCATTGTTAAAAAGCGTAAAATGTTCCTCTATACATTTACTTTAGTGATTATATAATGCAAAAAAATAAGGAAGTCGCAAGCTATGTGATGAGTCACTTAAAGAGAACGGTATAAGTCACGTCCTGAATAAAATATCTAGAGCGACAAATTAGGTGCCCCCGGGACAAATCAATAGCGTGCGCCCTGAGGGATTGAGCAATTTTAAAACTGAGATAAAGATCGCTCGCGAGTCACTGTAAGCATTTCGTATTCATACGGTCGAGGACGACAGATGGCGCTTTAATTCAAACCGCCTCCGGCCTACGCTCCAAATTGTATTATGCGAGTATTCGCGCATCATTGATATTTCGACAATTCTGCGAAGGACTGCCGCCGCCACGATATTGTGCTTTCTGGGCTAATGTTTAGTTGGCTTTGCGTATTTATTCGTCTTTTGAGAATTGTGTATTATTTTCGGTCGATATTCCCCATCGTTATTAACATCTGGTAAGTATTGCAAGAGTACTCCTAACTATGGTTTTGTACTCTTAATAAATACTACATAAATAATTAATGAATAGTCCACTGACCTGTATCCTGGCCTCGTTCAGCTTCGTGGTCCGCGCCAGCTCTTCTCTGCAGTAGATATCTGGGTAGTGTGATTTCGCGAAGGCCGCTTCTAATTCTGCTAATTGTTCCTGTTGGGAGAAAAATTTGGGTGACATCGGTTATTTTATTTTCAATGATCCAAATTGGTTTTTACCCAGGTTTTTTAAACTATTCCATTCGCTGCATATTCTAATTCCTTTCAGCTTGTTCGTAGTCGTGACCAGGGCTCGGAAACGTTATTCAAAATAACGTTTTAAAAACGTTTCGAACCGTTCTTCGTTCAACATTTTGTTCGGAACGGAAACGAAACGAGAACGTTATCAAAAACCGGTTTAATCCACGGGACGCGGCCGCGCGCGGCGTTCGGCTACAAAGCGGCGACAAGCATGAACTTGTTTAGTAGGTAATCTTAGATCTGCCCTACCGACCCTACCGTATGTTTTGATTGCATTTTCATTTCATCTTTCATCCCGATGCGTGTTCACCAATTGGGCGTTTTCAGAAAAAGTTGTTGGTTGAAAAAAGTCGTGTCCCATGACTTTCATGGCTGATTATTCGAATTTAAAGAAGACATATCAAATGTTTTTTTTTTTACATTAAATAACTTATTAACTGCAGAAATACAGTAGAATTATGCAAATCAATCTTTGTTAAATTTAAAATAAAGCCAAAATAAGAAAAAAATACATCCTATTTTGACGTGTCCCACACCCTCCACGCCACATTCGGAGTTAGATAAAAAATACTAAATAAGACTGTTTAAAAGTCAGCAGTTGTGTCCTGGTCAGTTATGAACCGATCTTTAATTTTAAACCGTAAAACAAGTGCGTTTACATAGAAATTTCTCTGAAAAATACAGGTTTTAATCTGTCCCGCGAAAAAGCGCATGGGGAATTTCCCGCATACGCGACCGTATTTTTAATATGTTCCTGGCAATAAAACACCACAATACATGAAAATTCTGAATTATGGCAGCATTTTTAGTTTATGGTAGTCGTCATTTGGTTTCAAATGACAGCAGTTTGTCCGTGAAATGTGTTTAGAGTGGTCGCGTGGAGTTTGCACCTTAAATAGGTTTCTTCATACGACTCCAATTTTAACAAGGTAAGATAATCCTGTGTTTTTGATTTTTTATAATGTTATATTTAATAATTAATGCTGATTCGGAATCAAAGGCAATATTTAAAGAAAGTTCAATAGTTTATTTGTAATTTTATTTGAATGTTTGAATGGCATGGATACGTCACCTCCAAACCGCCACGGTCGCGTTAAAAGAACTAAAAAGTGGCGTAATAGAATTCTTAAGCTCGTTTCATAAAGTTATTTAAAGATTATTTTAATAAAATGCCAATTATTTTATTTAACCTACACAAATGATTTTTCGCAAAGTACCTATGTTTGCCTGTCCGTCTGTCTGTGGGTTTGTTTAGGTCAATTCTTGCAATTCAGTTTTGAAGCAGTCTTTTCCGCTACTGGAATGGGCTGAAATTTGGAATACGTATGTAAACCCGATGACGATTCAATATTATGGTTTCATTGAGCTGGTATAAAGATGAAGCCGGAAGGTGCCCACGGGAACTCTGTAATTAAACAATGCAACCCCATCGAGTTTGGGCTCGTTTGTTTTGTCTTGACAAGCACTTTGATCAGAGATGGAATCCGGGGTCTGATGATAAAACAGGAAGGTGCCCACGGGAACTCTGTAATGAAACAATGCAACCCCATCGAGTTTGGGCTCGTTTGTTTTGTCTTGACAAGCACTTTGATCAGAGATGGAATCCGGGGTCTGATGATAAAACAGGAAGGTGCCCACGGGAACTCTGTAATTAAACAATGCAACCCCATCGAGTTTGGGCTCGTTTGTTTTGTCTTGATAAGCACTTTGATCAGAGATAGAATCCGGGGTCTGATGATAAAACAAGAAGGTGATTACTTTATTTTAAACGAATTGAGAACCTCCTTTTCTTGGTCGGTTAAAAAGGATGATGATGAGTCAACGATCTCATGAGATTACTTGTTAAAATTCATTAATTTAATTAATTGTTTTAGTATAAAAATATTGCAATATGAACGTAGCCTTATAGTTCCTAAACGCCATTTCGAGCTTCACTATACGTCACTGTCCCGTTATTAATGTGATTGAATTTCTTAAATATTTAATATTACATCAAAGATATTAAGAAGCTATTATTGTTAAACACATTCTATTTAACTAATAATTCGTTAAAAAAGAACATTTTAAAATAATATTACGCATTCGTCGCTCCAAAGACAATAATATATAGTACAAAGTACTGAAAGGTGGCGTTAAGGAAAAGTTTTGTCATAAAACTTCATAGTATTATAATGATATGATTAATAATTATTTTTTTAGAACACTTTTTAGTTCAAGTTTTATCAATAAAGCTTCAGAACATTTTAAACCTTTCTAGTTTTCTTTAAAACCCGTTCTAAAATGAGTGGCGTAATAGAACTTCTTACGAGCAGAAACGAAATCAAATTGGATTTTTTTACTGAAATAGTCATTATTTTATTTTAAACTATCGACCCGCCCTCGCTTCGCTTCGGTTTATTTGAGTTTTCTATAACACACGTACATAAAACAAAATATATTATAGATAAAAACCTTCCTCTTGAATCACTCTATCTACTAAAAAAAACTGCATCAAAATCCGTTGCGTAGTTTTAAAGATCTAAGCATACATAGGGACAGACAGCGGGAAGCGACTTTGTCTTATACTATGTAGGTAGTGATTTAGTATTTTCATGTTGCTCATTTAATATATTATCGATTTTACTACATTTTAAAGTTAACTAAAAAATTTTTTAAGTGGAATTTCTCTAACGTCACCAACAACTTTTTCTGAAAACGCCCAATTATGTACTCCTCACAGAATAATGGTACTTTCTATGTGTCCAATAATAATCTAAGCTCTAAAGAAACAAGCAAAGAAAACCGCGTCGCGTGGCTGCTAAATACTAACTGACTGGATGATATTTAATTTTGTAATATTCCTACCGAACCCAGCAAATGGGAAAAAACGGTTAAAAACGTTATATGGATCAAAAAAGATTTAAATTTCGTTCTTGTTCAAAAACGTTTTCTATAACGTTATTTGCGAACGAAACCGAAACAAATCGTTCCTTAGGCATTTAAGACGAAACCGTTTCGAAAAAAATACCGTTTTCCGAGCCCTGGTCGTGACTCGTAAGTACCTAGTCAAGTAAAAGTCTTTGCTTCAGTAATCAGCGCTGTGGGTAATAAAGGCACCAATTACTTGGATACAGCTTAGGTGGTCCGATGCTATCGGCAAGGCAAGGTGCAAATCTAGGTGGTCACTCGTTTTCTGCAGCCCAAAGAGTGAATGTGACCCTATAAAGACATCAACTATCTATGTAAGGGTGGTCTATTCGCCATAGTGAGCATCTGTCTTGCATACTGCAGCTCAACGGCCAGCGACAGATGCTCACTACGTTGTCACTCTGGGTAAGGAGAAGAAACCGTGCAAACCAAGACCTGGTTACAGTACCGATGTGACACAACGATGCCTCAGTTACCTGCGTGAAGGAGAACCGATGCCGTCGGTGCGCTAGTGTGAGAGACTTAAAAGTGGCTGAATCATGTGTAGCACGTTGAGATCCAAGAGCTCGTGCCATCGACAACGTCGAATCATGAGGCGTTAGTTGGGGAGTTTGGACACGAGGTCCTGATGGGTAATAGTTTTACATGCTGCAGCCGAAGAATCAGTAGCTGAATTAATGTATCATCAGTTATTTGTATAAAGTTAGTTTATTTTGTGCAATTACCCTCTTATACACTCAGCTGTTCAAATATGCAGGTTTCCTCACGATGTTTTTCCTCCACCGCAAGAGCATCGGATAATGCACTTAAGTTAGAAAAACTAATTGGTATATGGTTACTGCGGGGATTCGAACTCGGTACCTTACGATCACGAGTCGACCCCCTATGCCACCAGGCCACCGACGCTCTTTCATGGTGGGGATCTGCAATAAACCAATAGTGAGAAGCATCCTCAGTTACCTGTGTGAAGGTGGTCCGATGCCGTCGGCGCGCCGGCGTGGGACAAGAGGCCGTGGTGGGCGTGTGCCCGGCGTGCTGGGGTCCAAGGGCTGGTGACAGTGCTGACGTGGCCCCCGACGTGCCATTCCCACCCGGCTCCGGTTTTAACTTTTTGAAAGCGCCTTCAGCTGCAAAGGGTTATGCTAGTTTTCATTGAAGAATTTTGAGTCAATTTCGGCTACGTGTGATCTTTGTAGGGAAAAGGATTAAAGATTAAACGAAAACGACTCATTCCACGAAACAATCGGAAGTGGAGTTAAGCATGCCACGATGTTCCTTAGAGGTTGCGGAAAATTATTGCGGCAAGTTATTTTAAAATCACACAGGAGACCATCAACCCACATCTATGGCAGAGCTATATTTTACATCCGAAATAAGATCCAATCCACTTGGATACTGGATAATGGGATCGTTACTGCTAAATACAAGTTAGAACCAATGTCATACAAGACCATTTTTATCGAAACGGATCCAAACCACTAAAGTCCCAATATCTCGAAAAGTAATGGATGATGCAAATTATTTTTTGAAAATCTTAAAAAAAAACATTTTTGTTCATATTGTATAATTTTGTGTAAAATCTCCATAGTATAATTGTTTGAGTGTTATTTAAATACACCCTGAACTTTAAACTGAAAATTACTCGAGTGCAAGTCAAGGTGGATTGATACCTTTACATTTAACTACGTCCTAAATATTTTTTATTGAATGTAGTTTTTGTATTTCGTTAATATGTTTTTTCTTACATTATCCTGGCAGAATATGTTTTATACAGACAGACAGCTAAATATTGACTTTATTATCATTGGGTCGAGGTTAAATGCCAGAACCATAATAGGTAATAAAGTGGTGATATTTTGCAATATTTAAATATACAGCTATTCTTATTGTTAACAAATCCCCTTTTAGGCTTTCATAGTAGTTCTGAAGCCCAAGAGAAGAAAGTAAAAATCCTTTCTAAAGACATGGCAGACAACTGGCCCAGGAATCGTTTCTTATTAGCATACTGGGTCGATGGTTGGCGTAGGTCAAGTGCGGCGGCCGTCGTAATTGTAATACGACTAACTAACGCTGTTAAGTAATGATCCTCCGGCGGATTAGCATAGGCTCCTCGAGGAGTGAAAACATTCCGGTTTAAAGACCCTGCGTTTTAGGCGGTTTATTTTTTCAGGGTCGGATGAATTTGTTTTTTTTTCTGGACAGCAGTACCAACACTCTCAAAGCAAATAATAAAGTGCCATTAATTGTTTCGGTTTCCTGAAAATATATTGTCTTTAGTGAGAAATTCATATGAACATTTTTTACGCCTGTATTTTCTTAACCTCTTGTGACCTCTAATCAGTACTTTTCCTTAAATGTGTCACATTTTGCTGGAGTTGAATGTATGAACTCAACGTGGTTAGTTTTGCCCACAACATTTCTGCGCTTATTATATCTAAGTTCTAAATTAATCACTGACAAGAGGGATGCCGCAATACTTTAGATACGTATGGAGATATCTCCATCTCGTTCAAACGTATTGCTGCGTCCCTCTTGTTTTAGCACTTGAGCTTACATCTAAGTACTACCAGATCATCGTGTGCAATGTTCATACATCTTTATTTTTGTTAGATATAATCGTAATCAAAAGAGGTATTTGGTACTTATTTACCCTCCTGCGTCGCTATTGCCTAACGCACTCGCAATCTCAATGGGCTTGAAAGCGGAACAATAATTGTTTTCATTCAAGTGTATTTTTTTCAAATATAGTCCTCTCATCAGCTGTCTTTCTAAAGAATGACATAAAATATTTTAGGCACATAAAGACAATCATTTATTTCATTGCAGTAGCTAACCTTTCAAAGACATGTCATCTTGAGCGAAAAATTAAGTAGAAATCGAGCTAAGGTTCGTGTCTTATTTGTTTTTAATTTTGCTTTCGATTGACGTTACAGGTACTTTATTTTTATAACATGCCCGCGGCATGTCAGATCTTGCCTCTTTTAATTCCGTAGCCACATGCTACCCAACTTCAAACGTTAGCTAAACGTTTCCTGAAAAATTCGCATATTGGCGCCATAATCGGTTTAGCCTCGGTTTCTCTGAGCTTCGAATTAAGGGGGGAAATTTTAAAAGCGCCGTTGGAGGTCGGTTTGGCAAGTATTCATGCATTCCCTTTGACGGTGTCCCAGCTACTTACTAATTAACGCGGAGCTAAGTGTTTGCGTCCGCAGTAAACGGGCCTTTTAACGTTTTAAAGGCCTTTTTTTATCCGCTTCTATGTTTTTAGGGGCTTTGACGGCGAATCGCGGTGTCGTTTTTGCGTGAATTTTTCCATTAGACATTTTTTGATTTTATTTTGTGCTGGTGTTTTCATTTCGGTGGACACCAAACGAGATGCCATGCATAAAAGCCTATAAAAGCTGATAAAAATATTTACCAACCTGTTATATTTATTAGCCAATCTACTGTAATATTCATTGGTCTCTTATCATTTTTTTTTAAGTGAAGACAATCGAGCACACAGGCCACCTGATGGTAAGTGGAAACTGTGACCCAATAGACATTCGCATTCACAAGACTGCAATGCAATCCTAAGACTGCAAATGCGTTGCCAACCCTGAGGACTAAGATGGAATGCCTCTATGCTAGTCATTTCGCCGGCTGTCTTATCCCCAAACCGGAACACAACAATGCGAACACTGCTGTTTGGCGGTAGGTTAATGGATAAGATGGTGGTAGCGATCCGGACGGAACCTGCACAAGGTCCTATCACCCATCAATACACATACATGGTCATATACAGGTTATTTGTGGTCTAAATGAAAATTATTAATAGGTAATCTTGAGATCTACCCAAATCACCCCTATGTATGTTAAGGGATTATTAAGAATTTAGGAGATAAATGTACTCGTATACTTTAAAAAAAACCTCCAATTTCGGACAAAAAATCCGTCATTTGAAAAAACAGTTGATCCTAGAGTCATGGTTATTAATGTTATTATTTTTCACTGTGACCTAGAAAATAAGCTAAAAAATAATAAATAAAAAAAAACTCACTTTTATTACAAAAAAAACCGTTTTAACAAAATCATTCACTTTTTAAATAAGCATTGCTCAACTTTAAGACACGTTTTTTTTTTATAACTGTTTTTTCTAATTTTGTGCTTATAAACTTTCCCATGTAATGAGTAACGTACCCTATGTTTATATTCGGTATTTAAAAGCCGATATTTTTACATCCTACTCCATTTCTGCTTGTCAGTGAATACCTTTCCTAAATTAGAGAAGCATAAAGTAGTGCTCCTTTAAAAAGTGAAAACAGTTTTTTCAATAAAAGTAGACATTTTCTTAAAAGTTTTTTATAATTATTAGCTTATTTTCTAGATCACAGTCAAAAATAATAACCATGACTGAGATCAACAGTTTTTGTAGAATGACCGATTTTTTTTACCAAACTGGAGTTTTTTTTTAACGTACAAATATTCCTTTATCTCCTAAACTAAGGGGTGTTTTGGGTAGTCCTCGAGATGACCTATTATTTTTTTTTCATGGACCACAAGAAACCCGACCAAGCGTCGGTCGGGTTGGAAACTTGTTTTTAAGAAGACTTGACAGATCGACTTTTTCGCCCCGTAAACCGAACTTTATATAAAAATCGTAAGAGCCGTTTTGATCATGAACAAGATTACAAATATAGATACATACTTATAAACATTGCTCATACAGGATTATGTGCACTTTACTCAAAAATTAATAGCCTACACACCGATGACAAAAACAAATTCTACATTAAAATCTCTAATGACACCACCCCAAGCTAAACTTGCAACAGCGTATGAGCGAGGGTGACCGAGTCAAGAGTATTTATTGTGCACAAAATAGAGACATTTGTTCGGAGGCGTAACAGAGATTCAATGTAACATGTCATTAGGGGAGGTAATCCCTAATTATGACGATTGACATGAAAGCGCCATCTGTGGCGAGAGAGGCGTCGGGTGGCTAAACACCGGCTTTGCTGTAAGTTGAGCTGGTTTCTGATGCTGGTGCAAATTGTTTTGTTTTTGCTTGTCGCATGTGTCGCGGAATCGTGATGTTTTTTTGTTATTATTAGGAATGCCAGAATATACGCTGCGTATGAGTCTTTATCACGGAACATAAGACGACGAACCTCTATATGACTGATGCATGAATTGTATGTTCTAGTCTTAGTAGTTGAACCGACAAAGATAGCATTTTAATTTTATCTATACTTAGGTACCTATTTATGAATCCAATATAAATATTTGCTAGCCTGAGTGACAGATCTGAACCTATTAAAATTATTATGATGAAACGAGTTTATTTATTTATTTTAAATTCGTTGCACAATACAGTGACACGTAGGTACTGAACACATACAAAGGTGTTTTTTCGTTTTAATTCATTTCAGTCTGAATTCTGCACGGACATGAAAAAACACCTTTACGTCTCTTCAAAGTGTCCAACTCGAATAAAACTTCGAGGGTCATCAAAAAGAATCACATTTGCACTAATTTCCGCTCAAAATGACGCGCAATCAAAATACAATCGAAGTATAGCAATGGGGACCCTTCGGCCGCCCGGGAGCTACTCGCAGCACCCCGCAGCACCCCGGGGTCCCGGCGCCGGCGCAGCGGGCCCATATGTTATCACTCGCTAATAGATTTGTAATCGGGCCACAAACCCTTGATTGAGATATCTGTGTTCGTAGGGTTTTAGTTCCTAATCTTTAACAGGGTTTTTTAAATATGCATTTTTTATACTAGAGGAGGCAAACAAGCCAGTAAGTTTATCTGATGAAATCAGTCACCGCTGCGTGTAGATTACTGTGGTAACCTAGTGCATAGTAAAACAAATAAATGTTAACCTCATAATATATGCATTAACCTACTTTATATGTGCTGTGTTTTATTTCCTTATCTGTACTCTAAACTTAATTTGAGCATTAATGAAATAAGAGTTAACTGAGCAATATAAAAAACTTTAGAGGATGTGCAGAAAACGATAGCGACTCCCGAATAAATATTACAGCTGGTTAATATACCCAGAGTAAAAAAAAAAATTGTAACCGTTATATTTGCAAATGCAAAATTAAAATGAAATCACAATATCATAAGTAAAAAAAGATTACTCATTTTGACTTTAGAGCTATAATAAATCAGTAATGACAGTTTTCTTTGATCTAAGGACACGGGAGTGCCACTGCCAAGATTAAAAATTATATGTAATGAAATAACTAATTGGTATCAAATTGGCATATATAAAAAAATTACAACATTTTATCCAGGCATTATTGTACCTACTAAAGTACTAGTTTAAAACATAACGCTAAAAAACGGTCTACTTTTTAACCAGCTGATCCGAGGGTGATGATAATTACAATAGGTTTAGTGGATAAGCCCCGTGTCGGGCAGGGTTCGGTGCTCGCGGACAATCGGCCCTCCATTATGTGGAGTGGGCGCTAAGTATGCGATTTATTATGCGCATATTGGTGTGGCTTAGTGGATTTATAGTTATAGTTGAAAAAGAGCTTTTTGAAGTGCATTGCCTGCCAGGCAAAGGGAATGTAGAGAAATGTTTTTTTTTGTGATGGCGTAGGAGTGTTATATTTGTTTACATGAAAGACTACTTTTAATTTTAGAAATTGCCATCGTGTCGTATGTATGTAAGTAACAATAAACTGATATTAAATGGATACGAAAGTACAATTAAAGAAATAGGTAAATACGATTATGAAATAATAAGAATATAATTTTAGTCAGCCCAGAAAGGCAGCTTATCTTACCTACAAATGTTATTTCACTTTGGATTTAAGATACCTACTACAATTTGATAGCAAAAACGCGTCAGATAACAAAATAGTTCTAAGAAAAACCTGGAAAACCACATTGCACCGTATATTCATTAACCACATTCGACGTACCTAACGCACATTGTTTTTTACGCTAGAAACGAGCCTGTTCAGGTATCGCACTATAACCCCTAGTTAATGCATGATCGATCATACATTACACATAAATAAACTCACGCCTTTATTCCCAGAGTGGGATAGGCAGAGCTACAGAATTTCAAACTACTCTCAATACTTGTTGATAATATAACATATACTAACTAATCATGTCTGTTTCTATTTCTCCAATGAAAAACTATTAGATTTATTATTACAAATAAGTAAACCCTTTGTGCGCGCGCGCAGATAGAGCAGGTGAGGCGCACGCGCCCGCACGCGTCCCGAGTTAGCACCAACTTACAACGTGGCTGTGAAATTAAAGGGGTGTTTTGACGGCTGGCGTTTACGCTGCATATTCTGACTAATGTTGCCATGGCAACCTCTTTTTGAATTTCGAATGTTACTTCATTTGCTTATTAGTATGGTTAGAAAGCTCAAATCTTGGATGCGTATTTTTTTTCATTGTCTGTTATTGAAATAGAGAAAGCAGCGGTAATGTCGCAAAAATAATGAATCCTATGAATGTCACATTTATGCGACCCTTAATGCGTTGCTATTTCATATTGCGGTTTGCGGTTGCCCTTGTTTCTATTGTTACACGCAAAGAGGATGTAGGGTAAAATTTGTAAGACCTTTTATTTGGTCGACTATACAGTCGGCGAAAGTGTACTTAGATTTTTACATTGATTAGTAGTAGGTATTGATTTTAGTAAACTGTGATCTAAGCTTTTATACTCGTACTAGCGACCCGCCCTCGCTTCGCTTCGGTTTAGATTTTTCATACAAAAGGATTTTCCCGCTAATTCCCGTTCCCGTGCGAATTTCGGGAATTCCTTTCTTAGTGCACCTCTACGGTACCTAAGCTATGTCCCTTCCAAATTTCAAGTGCCTACGTTTAGCCGTTTAGGCTGTGCGTTGATATGTCAGTCAGTCAGTCAGTCAGTTTCTCCTTTTATATATTTAGATTATGACATCTTGATGGGTAGTTCTGTTCGTAGCCGTAATAAGTATATTAGGGTGAAAGGTATTTATATTCATTCCAGGGAATTTTCGTCTAGTCATGTCTCTTGTTTCATAAACTTATTGATATCATTCCAAATTTGATGGTTGCTGCATTAGCATTATTCATTGCATTAGCATTAGCATCTTTGATTAATTTAAGATAATAAGGTAGGATAAATTAATAATGTAAGTTTTTGTTTTTTGTGTAAGATATAAACATTTTTTTTATTAGCTAGGTAATTTGCAGCATTTAATCCATTTTAAAGGGAACTTTAATGTTTTGGCTTATGAATTGTCTAAGTTACTTATTATATACATATTATGTGTGCTGTTTTTGTCTGTTTGTTGCCTAATATACAAATAAATTAATTAATTAAAAAGAAAACAAAAGTAGCGCTTACGATTTCACCTAAGAGGTTTAAACTATTTAAGTGTAAACCCGATCCGTAAATGTTAAGAAAATACAAATATGAAATAACATACCGAAATAAAACGAAGGTACTTAGGTTCTTTCGTTCCACTTATTTGATTAACAACAGATATGGTAAGTACTTAAATTACCATGACCCCTTATCGATAACGACTTATTCGTCACTAACTGATTTTGAACACGCTAAAACCTACCTGTACGCCCGACCAATAGGTACATTCGAGAGATAGATTATTAAATACTGGAATTATTTATTAACCGTTTGGTCAAACAGGTTAATGAATATCTGGTGTATTAGCAAATCTAAAGGCCCGTATTAATAAACTCATCTTGGCTGAGACGCCTGTCACAAGATACGTCAAAGTAAACGTCAAACTAACACTGTCATTTTTGACACATCTCGAGACGAGAATTAAAGTTGAGATTAGTTTATTAAATACGACCCTAAGTCGTATTAATAAACTCATCGGTGCCCGTCACAAGACACGTCAAAGTAAACGTCAAGGCATAGAAAACAACAAAATACAATAGTGAATAAAATAGTAGAAAAAAAAGTAGTAAGTAGTAGTAGTGTAGAATAGTGTTAACTTCTAAGCTAGTAAGTAAGATCTATGTAAAACATTATGATTGCAATAAATGTTTGAGCATTGAGTATTGAGTATTGAACTGTCATTTCTGACGCATGAGTACGAACATTACAGTCGAGATAAGTTTATTAATACGGCCCTAAATATATGTATAAAAGAAGAAACTGGCTCACATATCAACGCACAGCCCAAACCGCAGGGTCTAGACATTCCAAATTTGGCACGTACGTTCCTTAAGAGGTCTACGGGTGGTGGGGTGTGTTTCGTTATAACGAAACTTTTAAAACAATTTAGCAGGGTTGAAAATTGTGTATCAAAAAACGAAAACTATTAAGAGGGGTAGGTAAGTACAAGAATTAAATTACACAACAAAGTTTTTTACTAACAAAAATATGTATTCATAAATTACACGGTGAGTAATTAAAAATATAAAAAAACTAATAGAAAACTAACGAAAGTTATATATCTTAAACTTGTCTGTTTTGTCGAATAAGTTCTATAAATTAATAGCTTTTCCAGGTGTGTCCTAATTGAGTGACATATTTGTACATAGCCTTCGATTAATACATATAAAATCGTCAAAGAACTCTTCCGTGCCAAACGGTAATGAAGGGCAACCTTCCACCTTCACTCAAGCGGAAACTTGACGATACTATACGTGTACACTGCCTGTCCTGATTTACGAGGCCCAAACATGGTTCTTGACCGAGATTCAGCAGGTCATTGTAAATAAACAATGGAGAACAGTACAAAGTAGTAAGTACACTACCCATAGCCCACGTTGGTAGGAAAGTGCCAGATGGCATATTGTAGCTGCCTTTATCGGGTGACAAAATATGGATAAAACAGCCGTCACTTTCAGACACTTAAGTACGATAGTCACGATAAACGCAACCATATCTACTAGGCCCGCAGGTTAAAGTTAAAGTTAGGGCTAAACATGACTGCTGAACGGACCCGGATAAATGTAGGGACCACAGACAGGTTCCCTCTAACGTCTACGAGGCGAGGGCGATAGGAAGACTGAGATGAATTTCTAAATGGTTTGTCAGGTGATTAAAAGAAATAGAGTTGGAAATCCGAGAATGCCTTTGCTCAGCACACACTATTAGAGGCTATATTCACTTTTAAGAGTTTACGTACAAGAATTAAAAAAAGACACGTTTCAATGTCACGATTGACCTCTAACTTACCTAAAAATAAGAACGGTCTGCAAATAGATTGAGATTGGCTACGTACAAAAATGTTTAAAAATTTAACATCAAAGATTGTTAGGAACAGCTTCTATCTTGAGGAGAGTTATGTTATTAATTTCCGGTAATATGTGTAGGTATCCATTTACAATCTGGTTTTACAATACTAATTAAGCAAATGTAAGTTAAATTGCTTTTCTACGAGTAGTGTATTTTTTTAATGACATTTAAATTACCTCCGTTAATTTTATTACTATGGTCAGTCGTTGTCTAATCGTGGAAGTGAGCGGTTATTTTATTTGTGTTCAAGAAATCGTAAATAGCAATTAATTGAATAAAGTATGCAGACTTTGAGTGTCTCCCTGATGGCTTATATTACCGGTAGGTGTGGTGTGATTGTTTGTTTGGCACAAAATCAGTAACTTTTTAATGCGGACTTGCGCGGACCAGAGTTAGCCCTTAACCCAGAGTTAAGCGCCTACTTTTGTACGTGGATTGCCGCCTAACCTCGGGTTAAGACGCTAACTCTGGTCCACGCAAGTGGGCCTAAGAGTGTCATGACCAATAAGACTACAAAATCATCGGTGATACTACAATATAGGTGTAAATTGACCTATTGTATTATCACCGATGATTTACTGACTAACGCCCACTTGCGCGGACCAGAGTTAGCCCTTAACCCAGAGTTAAGCATCTACTTTTGTACGTGGTTTGCCGCCTAACCTCGGGTTAAGACGCTAACTCTGGTTCACGCAAGTGGGCCTTACTTGCTAAAGTGCATTTAACACCTTGTTTAATTTGTTCATTACTTGGTATTGCAGTATCACGAAATTACTTTTTAAGTATAAATGATTTTTGATTAGTGTGTTGATTTGTCGTGACAATCACGCGGAACAGTAATCCAGGGCATCTATGCTACTGGGTAAAACCATATTGCCTTTGAATAGTCGACCTTACGATAACTCGTACGAGTATATACCTACTTGAAAGTTATAATAGAGAATACAGAACCTAGTAGAATAGAGGCCTAGGTTTTTAGTTCAACCCGGCCGGCCGTTGTGACGTTGTTTTACTTTAATTAATCAGATACTTATTTTGTTACTCATTTGTTTTAGTATACTTGGTGCCTTCAACTGAGACTGCTGGATTATTTGGGACGCTGCTAGGAGATGGTGATAATAACAACAATAATTACAACAACAGAGGATCCAACACCGGCATACCACTCATCTCTTCGTTAGGTCTTGGTTTGAATAACAGAGCCGAAAAAAATCAACCAAATACCAATTCCAACCAATATACAAACAACAATACAAATAGAGGTTTACTCTCACCTTTACTTCAAGGAGTAAATCAAAATTTTGACAGACCAAATGTAAATAACTTTAACAATAACAATCAACTTCCGAATACAGAGCAACAAAATGCCAATTATAACGACAATGAAAAAATAAAGAAGCAAATGAACGACGCTGAGAAACTTCTAGAGAGGTTAAAAGAAATGAATAGATTAAAAGAACAAAATAAATTTGAAGAAACGAGTAACAGATTTACTAATACTGTCCAAAACACTGCCAATAACAATGTTAGTGACTTAAAGAGACAGATGCAAGAAGTTCAGAAACGTCTAGAAAGGTTGCAAGAATTGAATAGATTAAAAGAACAAAAGAGGTTGGAAGAAATGAATAACAATCAAGGGCAAAGAGATACTGAGGGTAAGGGTCCTGAAGTCCCGAACAATAATGAGATTGTGGCAGATAGTGGGAAGGTTGGAGGTGAGTTGAAACCGTTTACTAAGAAGAGGTTTTTCTTCATCGCGCAGCCGGTTGTACCGCAGGACGAGGCCGCGAAATATAATCAAACAGTGTACTATGTGGACTGAGGATTTGCTATCTTTAGCTATATAGGAATGACTTTGTATATCCATTGCTATGATCATTTGGTGTATAAGTTATCTAAGTTTCCAATAATTTAAGTGTTATTTGCCCATTTAATTTTGGTTTCAACATGATATTACTTATGTGTAATTAAAGCGATTTAACTTTAATATTGATTTACTCCGATAGGTGCATCTGAGTTGTAGAACAAAAACTTTATGAAATATTGTTTTTGTTTTTCAATATGAATAGATACAAGTTTAAAATTTTACAGAAATCCATTTTAGGAAAATCATTTTAATTCAAATTCGTATTAAATTTTAACACATTTCGTAGGTAAGTATTTTTTTTTTAGTTGTAAGTAATTTAGTTACCTACCTATTGATTAAAAAAAACACGAATGAACCGTTGACAAAACTCATTTAAAAATCTGTCGAAGAGCCTTCCTCAAAATGTTTTTTGAATTACTTAATTGTACTAGGCTATCAGAACCCTGACCTGAGTTATGACAAAAAATTTACCAACTTTTCAATTTCGTTCCTTTTCCAAGACCCCATAAACTCTAACAATAAAAGTTTGAAAACCTTCGTATTTAGTGTAACCCGGCCAGTGCAGCAGGCAGGCACGTCCCCGTCCATTGTTACTGCCGTCTACGTGCCGCCTGTTGTACGCTACTTCTGCCAGACCTGCCGGGAATTTGTTATTCGCCCGCCATTTTCTTAGATTAGAATGGATTGACGAATAAAGTGGGAATAGTTTTTGGTTTGCGGATGTTTTAGAAATTGCATGTCATTTTATGTACCTACGTATGTTTTTAGTGTAACTGTGTTATGTGTGCTATTGCATGATTTCAGTGGGGGGTAAGATTGCATTGTAGTGTTGAGATTGCAAATTTCAATGGGCTTCAATCAGAGGAAGTCACAATCCATCACTTACCTACTATCGGGTGGCCTGTGTGCTCGTTAATATCATAAAAAGTAGAGTCACAATACTAAAAAGTATATCTTATTGGATAGTCAAATATACGTTTCAGTGATATAAAACAATGTGGATAAAGCTTTTAATAATTTTCATGCATTCTTGCTCCTGCTCGATGAGCTCGATGAATAATATTGATTACGATTGATTGATCTATCATTTACACAAGGAAAATCAACATAAGAAAAACCTTCAATCATTGTAGCATGAATTGGACGGATGATGTGTTGCGCGTTGATATTAGACTTCCGCAACACAGCTAGACGACATAAAATTACAAATCCTTGTTGTACCTAGACGATTTGTCTTATTCTGGTTTAGTTATATGTATTTATGTGATCATATGTGATGAAATGATCATTATTAACTTATTTATTGAAACTTTATAAAATGGATACAACTGGATACAAATTTACTGTTTTCGGATCTACTGAAACTCAACGTGTCGAGGCACTTCATTGTGGCTCGACATTTGCTGAGTGGGTACGATGTTTTTCATGTATCGCCTGAATACTGTATAGCTTATGATTTTAAAGTAATGCTCAATTAAACAAAGAACTACTACCTATAGTGTGCGTGCCTATTTATTATTATTAAACGATTCAGTTTGAAATGATTGACAGTACAAACCTTTTTATTGGCGTTAGTTTTTGAAATATATTTTAAATTGGCTTTGTATTGGAAATAAGACTAAAAAAAATTAAATGCTAAAAAATTTAAATAAATAGGTAAATAATTCAAAGGACGATGGGCAAAAATGTCCCCACCCACCAACAGAGATGAAACGTGTGCCAGTTTATAGATCTTAGCAACATGATGTATTTTTACTATGGCGACGATCGCCATATATATGGGGTTTTCTTGGAAAATCATAATCATATCGTATGGAATTTGTTTGAAAATTAACACATTCTTGTTTTGCTTGTTTCTTGAAAGGCTTTTTTTCATTAAAAAAATCCCATCTATTTTGCTACTAAAATAAGTATTTTGTCTTTTTTGGGTCCTATTGAACATATGGACTGGACATGCATCCCGTGTCTGTTGGCGGGTGGCAATGGTGTCCATACAAAATTGCCCATCATCCTTTGAATTATTAAAATCAAACCCAACCCCTTATTCGTTGGGGGTATTTCAAAGTAAAACGAGTAATAATCTGAACGCATCGTCGATACTGGTCAAACCTTCAATACATCTTAATTGCGAACCAAAATATATAAAGACGTCAACGTTGAAATGTATCGCACATTAATTGCACACAAGTCGAGAGGGGGTTGAAAACTCCCCCCACGGGAGGGGGTGGGGGTGGTCGTTAGTGACGACATTTTGTATTCATGACGTCACCCGGCCCGATTGTTTGCTGTATTACTCTAATTGGGATTGTAATTACTCGCACGTATAGTGCACGCTATAGGTCGCCTTGGTTCTAGGCGTATATCTGAAACTAGTTTACTCAATTAGCAATAGGTTTATGTACATTATGCGTCAGAATACTTGCTAATGTTGACCATATGCAATCATGTCGGCCTCACTTTATTAAGTATAAAATCCTTACCTTAACATCCATGTACATTTTTGAATCGAGTAAATTTATGAAAAAACATTTACATCTTTACACGCCTAAAACAGATATTAGAAGAAACGATCGATATCTCAACAAGCTTATATTGCCCTTCTCCAGAATGAAATTGGTGACAGATAGCCCCCACCACATGATGATAAAAATTTATAACCAACTACCTAATTTTATAAAAAATATAGAAAAACCTTCTGTATTTATTAAACAACTAAA
Source organism: Acleris laterana (assembly GCA_963966035.1). Lineage (NCBI taxonomy): Eukaryota > Metazoa > Arthropoda > Insecta > Lepidoptera > Tortricidae > Acleris > Acleris laterana. The sequence continues at coordinate 10,979,134 of OZ014452.1, forward strand.
ACTATTCCTTATTGATAAATGCTACTACACATTAAACGATTATTTTAAAGAAAGTTTCTAAATCCTACTCTACTGCTCTAAAAACTACTTAGTTATGTTATAAGAAGTGCAATAACATATAGTTTAAAGAGAAAATTATTTTAAGTACTTGTAACGTAGACATAGATTAATTATTATATAAATGTAGCTAGCCCTCTCGTGTTGCTGCGCCCTTGCAGGGTGTCACATGTATACCTATTCCTGTTTGTTCCACCTTGGATTGTAATGTGATATGCAATAAATAAATGATGATGATGATGATGATATTATTATGTGGTTAATTTGTTATAGTACCTATTCCGTTTTGGTTAGCTCTTGTGGTGCCATAACTTTGGTACAGTACGAAAGCTCTTATGGTTTGTATCTGTCTCTCACTCCTTCTCATACACTGTCATTTATTGAAAGCGAGTGAGAGAGACGCAGACAACCCCGAAGCACTTTCTAAGTGCTCACAGACTGTAGCTGGGTACTTTTGAACAGTTTAAGTATTTGCATCTGTGGCATCATTTAGGGTGAACTGCCCTATTATTGGCCACCTACCAGTTATTAGCCCTATGAACTTTAACATAAGGTAATAGAGACTTAAATATAGAAAGTTCTGAGTACCCAATCTAAAAAATAGTTATTTTTACTATTCTATTATTTATTTTTTATTTTTATATTATTCTGTATTTTGTACTTCACGTCAGTTTTCATTCGGTTCCACGGTGTTTGTTAATTGAATGAATCAGATGTAAACAATTATTAAAACTGAGATATAGTAGAGAATATGCATGCAATATAACTTCACATAGTTGACATAAATAAATAAATATGCATTTAGTTTAGCGAAATTTATTAACTAAGATATTTTAGGAAATGTATTAATAAATAAAATTCCTCTTCCATATAACTGAACAACAAAACCCCTCGAAGTTTAGGTAAATACATACATACATACATTAAATCACGCCTGTTTCCCAGAGGGGTAGGCAGAGACCTCTTCTTTCCATTTGGTTTGCATTTGCTTCTTTCGATTTACGTAAATATGCATCCTAATATCCGGTCCATGCCTATTAGTCAATACATCTCTCTTACTTTAGACTTTTTGGGGAAGACATACGTATAGACAACGTCAAATGCACCTAGATGCTCACTTTTGTAGTTTACTCGTATCAGATTAATATACTTGACAATCTACTTTAACACTGCTTACGTGGCTGTAAAGTAACAAGGAAATAAAGTATCTACATTTGATTGTGACTGTACAAGTTGTAATTTAGTGTTTACCACAGTGCGTTTATTCTGGTAAAGAGGGATTCTCGTAACAACAAGGTAACTTGCTGAATAGTTTGGGCACAGAGCTACATCTTGCTCATGTTTGTCGCTAGTCACTCGAGTCATGGCAAGATTTCTAAGTAGATTACCTAAGATTGCGTATTGTTTTATTACAATGCGGTCATCTTTGATGGTGTAAGAGAGTATCGTATCAAAATAATGTGCAATCTTATTAAATCAATGTCAAAAATATTTGACATTTCAAGAAGCAAAGCGCCAGGAAAGGGCTATTTCCAGTTGTCCGCACCCCCTTTGTTCACACAGTGGACAGCTGGAAAAAATAATTTCCAGTTGTCCACGCCCTCAAATAAAATGTTTTTATTTCTAGCTGTTTGCACTCTTTAATTTGACTCAACTGTGTTAGTTTAACATCTACAATAATAAATACTCAGACAGTTGAGTCAAGTTAAAGAGTGCGAACTGCTGGGAATATAATAGATTATTCGAGGGTGTGGACAACTGGAATTATTATTCCCAGTTGTTCACACTGTAGACAAAGGGGGTGTGGACAACTGGGAATAGACTCCAGCAAATAACAAAATTAAGTTTTTATTGAGTTTATAAAAGTCTAAGCGCTTAGGTTTGTATTAAAGTCAGGTTAAGGATCTATCTTTGAATCCTATACTACAGTATAAACCATACCATAGACATTTTTGTACTAGCGTAATGACATGCCTGTTTTGCGTCACCAAATGTTTTAATGTTTTTTTCATCACACTTGCTCGTAAATAGTTTCCTAACATGCTAGAAAAATCGACCGTAAATCCAAAATAATACCCGCGGGCCTTTTTTTACCATTACGCCCTAACGTGCGTAATAGCTTTTTTTTAAATATTATACGTGGACTCAAACTATCACAATATGTCAGGACCCCAATTCTTGTGCCATTCGATATTAAATTTCATTCGAGATGAAATGTCAGTTGAAACTATTTCCTAAAAATCTCGCATAATAAACTATTGATCTCATATGTCACTAGAATCGGACTCCGAACACGTTTGACATTATCTGTGGTAAGTCACAGACAATGATGTAGTCTGCCGCTAATAAGTTAAAAATATGATCTTTTGTCTGATTTTATTTCATTTCCTCGCAATAGTGATGAAAAACATTGTATGTTACACGGGTGGTAAAGGAAATACAAAGCTCGAGTCATTAAAGCCCTCAGCTTTCGGCTTCGGGCTTCTAACAGACTCTCGTTTGTAATTCTTTCTTTACCACCCTTAATACACAATGTACTATAACGTCGGAACGTCTGTCACTTTATTAAATGATTATTTAAGGAATGACATAAGTAAATGCTAAGTAACGCTGTCTCCAGTGTGACGCTATGTGACTCTACGAGCTCCCAAAATGGTTTCAACTGATTTTTCTTTCGCTATCTCTTTCGCACTCGTATTCGTACCGTAAGCGATTGCGCTACTCTCTAGCACAGTCACTACGTCTATTACGCTAGTATACTAATGTCTATGGTATAAACAGTAGTCCGTTCGTCTTCAAAAAAAGTAATATCGTGCGGCTTGCATGTGAGACCGGTACGCCCGTACGCATCAAGCCGGTTTAGTCGGGGACACGTCATCGCCGTGTTTGGTTTTATGCGTATTAAGTATCGAGCACATCGACGCCCGAACCCTAGTGCCCGAGCGGCAATAGGTAACAGAAACCATTTAAGGGCTGGGACCGAACTGAGCCGAATTTTATTTATACTATGCCTAGTCATGGTAAGGTCGGTCTGTTTGAGAGGAGATCTGCCCCCCATTTCACCATCGCGATAATGACAGGTGACAATTCGGTATACATTGCAAAGTTAACAAGCTTTCACATCAGTGGGATTCATATCAGCTGTCCCATGTGCACTGAAATGTCACCTATCACCTGTCATTGTCAGGATGGCGGAAGAGGGGGCCGGTGTGTGCCTAAAAAAATATCAAATAATTTAGGTTTTTGTTCAGAACTTTTCCTACCATCAGTTCAGTTTGCCCTTGGCTGGGAAAGTGATCAATTTCAGGCGCGAGCGCCACGACCGACGACGCCATCTTGCCACATCCGCCTCTAAGCCAACAAATTGATGAAACTTGTAACTCGTACACCAGTCTCGTAGTGAATGTTGAATATTTTGTTTCTTATTGATGAAGATCAATGGCAAGTGAATGTTTTATTGTTGTTTTTAAATATCATAAGCATATGCATGTCTATTCAAAACGGTTATAAGTAATCTTAAATACAGTTCCCTTAGTATATACCACTTTCGTCAGTAAATAATCAAAGTAACTTCAAGGGGTAGTTGTGGCACTGGTGGCCCTTGTGCCACCTTTACCTATATTTTTATTTTTACCTATAATGCGTTTGCGTTAAGCAGCAGTTTTTGCATTTGTGTGTTTTTGTGTGTACGCACTTCGCTGTTTTTTTTAAGTTATAATCAAAGCAAACGATTACACAGGATAGGTACAGCTACCTTATGGTAAGTGGGATGTTGGAAACCCATTGTCATTTGCATTCTCAAAGATACAATCTTCCTAAAACTGCAATTGCGTTGCCAACCCTGAGGACTAAGATGGATGACTCTATGTTAATAATTTCATCGGTTGTCTTATCCCCAGACCCTCGGTCCCGGAAAGTGGTCAATTCCCGAGTAAAAAGCGATGAACGACATCTACGCAGACAGAGTCACGGTTAAATCCTAGTATATCAATATTTAGTTAACCCTTAAATTGGCAGAGTATCTAATAATACGCATTACTATAATGTTCTTTTTATACTGCTTTCAAATCAAATTAAGAGTTAAACTTACTTGCGTATTTCACAAAACGACATGTACAATCTCAAACGTCCATAAAATTTAATCCGGAATTGATTATTCAGAATGGAAGATGCTGTGGGATAAATGTCTTAAGGTGGTAAATTAATTGCATTTTACTGTCAATGGCAGAGAAAACGTAGCCAATCTTCAAGACACAACCGCTTGACGTGATACCTCGCTATAATTCAGCCTACTATATGACCTTAATTAATCTTTTATTGAGCTCCTCCGTTTTCTCCTGGTTAAATTTATATACATAAAAGAAGAAACTGACTGACTGTTCGATCAACGCAGCCGGAACGGCTGAACCTAGGTACCTGAAATTTAGAGGGAATATTCTTGGATATTCTAGGGGTGCACTAAGAAGGGATTTTTGGAAACTCATCCCCTAAGGGGTTAAAATAGGGGGAGTAGCGGAAAACGAATTCTTTGCGTGCAATCTCACAAGTGTCCTCTAGTCTACATCTACACTAATCTACATCTACAGTAATATTATAAAGAAGAAAGTTTTGTATTTTGGTGTGTGTGTATGTTTGTAATAAACTAATTTAAAAACTACTGTGCCGATTTCAAAAATTCTTTCACCAATGGAAAGCTTCATTCACCCTGAGTGACATAGGATATGTTTTATTTTTCTGCGTGGACGGAGTCGCGCGCAACAGCTAGTACATACATATAATACTAGTTTGTGATTAACCTATAAGCCGGAAGTTCGGATTAGGCTAAAATTTACGTTGACAAAAGACAAAACAGTGGACTGATCAACAGTTACAGTCTACCAACAAAATAGGGAGCAACTTCAAACACGTTATTACATCACGGACCTAAAAAAATACGGACGTAATGTTGCATTAGTAGGGTGTGAAGCATGCAAGGTCGGCACTTTCGTTCGTTATACTATACACGACTATCCGCAAGCCTACAGATACACTAGGTAAGACAACGCGCCGAGGCACAGCACGAGTGACAGTTTACGTGTGTTTGTGTGCATGCACTCAGACAGTCATTTTGCATGCTTCACTCCTGATTAGACGAGGTGGCGTCCGTATTTTTTTCAGGTCCATGCTTGTTATTTTAAATGTCAACTCTATTTAGTTTAGACCACGTTCTACAGTGCTTAACTTTTTTTGGGATGCATTATGGGTACATGCAGTAGGTACACAAAAATAATAACGTACAGTGCTAAAATAATGTTTCATAGAAAACCGAAGATGGACGATAACTATTACGAAACTTGTCTGGTAGTACGGTCGGCCTTGTAAGTAGCTGCACACTTTACTGCTTTGTCACTTTAACGTAACGTTTGAACTGCTGCACTAATGTGTCAAATGCGTTAAAGCGACAAGGTACTAAGTGTGAAGCTACTCATGAAGCCGACCTGGATCTATTTTGATGACATATAAATAAATGAGAACGAAATACTAATAATACCCGTACAAAGTTGAAGAAACTGTTTCTTTTTCTTGTATTTTTGGCGATGAGTTTATTATGATAATAAATGTAACTTGTAATCCAGGTCGAAAAAACAAACTACAAATTCATCCTCCGTCCAAACTTTCTTCTCTCAAGTTATGCCTTGCTCATTCCTTAAGGTCTCGTTTCTTCGAAAAGTAAATAACAATCTGACAGCAAACTAATCTGCATATCTGTACGGAAATCATGAATATGGGTGGTCAGATCAGACACGGTTATTAATACCGTTGAACATGGGCGTGAGATTGTAAAGCCAATGTAACCCTGTAAAGCATATTATACGTTCTATATTTATAGATATGCTATCTAAATAAACTTGGGAAAGGAACCTGCCAGTTTATCTAGATATAAATATGCTATTAGCTAAATAATGCTTGATGTGCTATGCTTAGTTTCAAGATTATTATGACAAGGCTCAACATTTTCTTTAGGGTACAAGTATTTACCTAATTAAATTGGGTAGATGCAGAACACATTTGCGGATGTGTCAAAACAAAAAGACAAGAGACATAACAGAATCGGTAGCTTTTAAACTGGAGAACCTTTGTGTCGAGTTTCAGGTCCCGTCCAGTCAAGTCACATGAGTGTCGGTCACGGTCAAGTGCAATTAATTTCTAACTTTAAATGAGGGAAGGTAATGTAGGTGGTCATGCAAGTAAAGTAGGTTGTGTACACACGTGTGTGATCCTGCAGCGACCGGCTGAGCGGCGCGGGCGGCGTGGCCGCGTGGTCGCCGCCGTACAGCGCGCCGAACTCCTCGGCCGACGAGCTGGACGCGTTGCTGCACTTGCGTCCCTTGTCCGGCGTGTACTTGCTCTCCCCGCCCGGCAGGAACTTGCCCTCCGACTGATGCTCATCTAACAATCCCCCCACCCCCAG
>OZ014452.1:10985841-11070816 GCA_963966035.1 Acleris laterana
CCGCGCACCGCTCGGGGCCAGATAGGCTTTTGTTTGTTTTATTGTTCCATGGCTTCTCGTCGATCTTGCGTTGAAAGTTTATGCATTGCACCATGTTTTGTTTCACAAAATACAAAATAGCTCACGGGTTCCGACTCTTCCAAGTAAATGGTGAATCCGATGAGCGCTGCGAATATTAAAAGGAGTGCTTTGTGACGGTGGTGCTGTGTTTGAATGAGGTTAATTTGCCTGCTTTTGTTCACCTTACCTTTCCTTGGTGTACCTTTAGGTGTTTTCTCCAAAACTTTTGACTTTTGTTTTGTAATCGGGTAGCGTAGCGTCCATGAGAACCGATATAATCAAAACAAAATACCTACGCTTTCTAATGTTGATATAGCTGATATACTTGGCCGCACAACACAAACGTTTGGTTTTAATACCAGCAGGTAGTTATGTAGGTACCAAAACTGGACCATCACCAGAAATATTAAATTATCTTAGGAAATAATTATTAAACAGGTAATACAAACACACATACATACCTACTATGAAAGCCATTTGTACCATTTGAAAAGTTAGTACAGTTGACCTTATAAGTAGCTGCACACTTTGGTACCTTGGCTTTAACGCCTTTGACAGATCAATGCAGCAGTTCTCAAACATAACGTTAAAGTGAAAAAGCACTAAAATGAGCAGCTACTTATGTACAAAGCCTGCTGTAGGTACCTATTGGTTCTATAGGGTATCTTATAATATAAATAAACACATAGCTCTAGATTATTCATTGTAGTATGTTATTACAAGCCAACATGTGAGGTAGGTACAGTCGAGTCCAAAGATATGTATACATTTTTGCACCTTATTCCATTGAAATAAGGTGCAAATCTTTGTCCTCGACTGTACAAGTAGGTATTTTATCGAGTATATGATACTAGGTATATGGTAAGCCCATTAGCATAATTGCCTTTGGGAATTTGAGAGAATTGAGTGAGAGATACCTAGGTATCCTGCTAATTTCCTTTCTCCGATATAGTCCACGCTTCTTTTAAGCATTACTTACCTTCCATATGATATCTAGTCTCCAATTGTTCCTATTCTCTTCGTAGAACCAAAATACACTGTCGATAGTCCTGCCTAATCGAATACCAGCAGAATAGGTTCAGTGGGGTTATTATGACATCGCAATGTAGTTCTGTTCACGCTCAGAGAAATGGACAGAGCTATATACAGAGGAATACCTTAAATATGTAACCTGGCACGTTGTATGTACAATAGGTAAAACGATTAAACAAAACTAACACGGTATAAGGAATCCAATATAAAATGTCGTTAGTAAAATTTAATACGATTCACATTTTATAAATTCGACAGTTTAATTTATTTGACCGGTTTTATTTTTATACAAAGTCAAATCAATCAAGGACAGGCAATCCAAGCAACATAATACGGTTGCATATTGCATATTGCTGGTACTCGATGACATGAAACAACTCCGAATAGGACGCTAATATCAGTCGATCTGACTAAAGTAAGAAGGTATCACTCATATGGCACAGTATAAACAGTAGTTCGTCTTCAAACAAAGGTATATCGTGCGGCTTGCATGTGTGCGTGCGTCGACCGCACGCGCCGCGAGCCACCACAAGCACACTCAACAGGACGGACCAAGCCGGTAAAGTCGGGGCCGCGCCGTCGCCGCGTTAGGTTTCGTGCGTAGGTATTAAATATCGAGCGACGCGCATTGACACAACCCTAGCGCCCGAGATTAACCACTTTTCATTTTAACAATAAATCTGGTGCTTCACTGGTTTAATCTGAACAGAGCGTGGACTAAAAAATAAGGTCTTAAAAAGTTTTTTGGTTCAGGTAAGGTTGGTTACTCTAAGAACTTATATGAGAGCGAGCGAGAGAGAAATGCAATCCCGAAAGGAAGTTTTAAAACGATGGCAAGTTTAGAGCTGTATAAAAAAAAAGGCAGCTTACCTATAGTGTTTGTAAATTTGAAAAAACTACTTATTTCTAATTCTGTACCTCTGCCCACCCCACTATGGGCACGAAGGCGTGACTTTATGTGTGTGTAACGAATTATAAAAATCCCTGGCTTTTAGGTTTCTAGTCTATTTGCAAATTATTTCGAAATAAACCATTTGCAAGAAAACTGACAGTTGATTATTTCGAGTAATTTCAATATACACAAGAAAGTGAGATTTTATGCTACAATATTAACAATATGATTAATAGACAATTACTATTTCTCGTCACAAATATTTTTATAATTTTTTGCATAAAATTTGTTATAATTAAATAATTAAATTACTTGAAAAAAACGAAAGTATCCGTTTTCTTTGCAAGGTTGTGTAATTTATCTTTACTAGTCAACATCCCTATCGTCGCTTAGCTTATAATATCACCAAATCTATTTCACCACAATGAAGCAACGACATATCGCATCAACCGTCTGTCCGTATCTTGCGCAGTTCATAATGAATATGCAAAAGTATCGAATATCGTGCCATCAAGTGTATCAGTGACCCTCGCGGCAACCCTTCCGAGCGGTGCAGTGAATCTCATTACCAGGGTTCGATCTCGGACGACGATATGGTTTGAGGTTTGATGGATACAGATAAACGAATGTTGTAATAGAATAAAGTAGTTGCGTTATGCACTGTTGTAAAAAAATAGATCAGAATCTGTATTTGGCTGTTCAAACTTGACAATTAATAGACAATTATTTTTTTAAATGGCTTTCATTCCTCTTTTAACAACGTATGAGATATGTCGTCAACATCGAATTTTAGACAACATGAATTTATTTATTTATTTAAATTGATAATTTATTAATTAAATAAATAAAGTCCATGGATATCAAACGCGAGGATATTTTATAGGTTAAAGAGTACTTATTCTGGTGGACTAAACATAAGCACATGGGGTTAGTTCCACTTCTGTCAAGTCCCTAGGTACTAATATTGTAACATTTATATTTTTGTGCACTAAAAAGTTTACGAATGGCAGAAAAGAGGGGAGGCCTTTGCCCAGCAGTGGGACAAACAAATAGGCTAGTAAAAAAAAAAGATTATATACATACATTACTAATTGACTGATCCTGACTGGTGTGCGAGCACATGTTACGTTTGTACAAAAATGTTTTAACTATAGAAAGCGAATTAAATTATATTTCTTTAACGACCTTTTTGCACGTAATTAATAGTTAATAGTTAATACTATAGGTCTACCAGAATCTCATGAAAGATTTAAAAGTAAAAATATATCGATTTTCATATGGCAATGTTACCTTACGCCTGTCAATTCAAATTTCACAGCTTGTCAGAGTTTGTTATGGTTTGTTTGTTTTTACTGAAATATAGCGTTAGTTATCAGGAAAATACCCTTAAAGCCCCTCGATCCCAGCCGAAAAATATCGTTAATCATGTGTACTGTAAAAATTGTGAGCAAGAAGATGTAAATCAAACACAATATTTGGTTTAGTGTCGTGTTTGTAATGGACTAGTAAATGAATCCAAATAATATTGATACTATAAATTCCTTAGTACATTTGCAGGAACGTATTATAACTCCACTTGGCTTTTGTTTCTGCAACGTAAAAGTCCATTTAGAAACCTTATTTTTTTGCCACCGCCTTTGTGGCACGGTCTTCATGATGTTTTCATGGGGAAAAAAAACCTCACCTTTTCTTCAGAATACGAAATTAAGAGTTAATTTGATATGATAAAACATTTAAAATCGTACACATTAATTTGGACCTGTGCATTGTTGCTAGCTAAGCAACAATACGTCGTTGCGTTTAATGAAGCCATTTTCAACTAAATCCTAATAAACATACAAAATTAACATGATTGTTTTAATTTAACCTTAATACTCAAACAATAAAAAATACAAGTCCAAAGTTAGTTTTAAGGGTTAGGTAGGTAACTAACCGTTTTTAATTAATGTTATAAATATTGGTTTGTTCCGTCCCTCTACGCTTTGTTCCATCTTCACGGCATAGATAGTTTATTGCCCAATGTGATATTTAAGTTTTAACCCGGGAAATGGAATAATTTCCAAAAAAAAAAAAGAATTCGCCACATCTTTATTTTATTGTACGAGTGGAAAATCAAGTATCAAGACCTTTAAATCCTGTTACCCCAGAGTTGCAAGCCCTAAATTTGAATTTCCCTTTTTTTCATGAGATTCTGGTTGACCTATAACCATATTTCTTCATTTTACCCCTCCAATTGAATAAGCTGCGCAGACGCTGTTAGCTGTCTTCGTAGCTCGGCTACGAGGCTACGACTCTGTCCTGGCGTAGCAGTCTTTGATTTGACCGAAGACATCCTTTCGTTCGAACTGTGAAAAGTGCTTTAAATTTATATGTTTATTTTTTAGATACAGTGAAGAGTTTTAAGTTTTTTTTTTAAAGTTTATTATATTTTAGTGCTAACGTTATGCATTACTATGACGAATTATGGTCTAGCGGTTAGATGCGCCGGGAAGCAGTGAAAAATGACTTCCCAACTCTAGGAATAAATCCTCCTTACTATGCTTTATACTTCTCTAACCCCCTTACTTATAAACGTGGAATAAGTTTGGAATAGTTTATGCCATGCTTTGTCACTTTCTGTCAGATGAAAATGTCACAATTACAGATAAGGCCAAAGCATAAGGGGTAAGTCTCTGACCGTGGTTTAAATAATGGTGGGTTAAGTATAATTGCACTATTATTAATGATAGTAAAAGTTTGTCAGTGTGTGCGTGTGGTTATCAGTTAGTATGTTTTTAACTTCATTCTACGTTAAAAAAGCTGGACTTTAGATTTATATTAATACTTGATAAATAGAGAGACTTACCCTTTTATCCCGTAAAAAAAATGCAGTCCAAGGATTTCTATCTAGCGATTATGAAACGAAAATTTCTAATGTGCTTAATCCTATTTACCACCTTGCCATAAAAGATAACAAGTCTAATATTTGATTGGTTATGGGTACTGAAGTTGACAGCAAGATAAAAACGAACTTTGCCGACAAAAGACGATGGCAAAACATAATTCACTACATCTGTACAGGTGGTCTATATCGAGTACAATATACAACATGATATTCCTTGTGTTACGCACAAAAACGTTACCAATGTAAAAACTCCATCAGGTGCTATAAAGCCCTTTCAACAAATTCAGGTGTAAGCTAAAGTTCTCGAGTTAAGTAGGAAGTGAAATGTCTAAGAAGTTGGTAGTTTTAATTGACTCGGCGCTTCTTGAAGTGTGACTTCTCGCTCAGTCCGGGCAGTGCGAGGCATAGGTGGGGCGAGACGTAATTAGATTCACCATTCGAACAGAGTGGGCTTTATGTTGTAGTTATAAAATATAAGGGGACGGTTGGATGAGAAATATTTTAACGGTAATGTGTGGCTGGCAACGGTGGGTTGCTATTACCTACTATCAACTCAATGGAACCCTGACTCACCATAGAACTGTCACAGTGACGTTATGGTTCAAGTCGTAAGAAGTATAAATTATATTTTAAAAATATATAATTGATGGTTACACTCCTGTAAAGGCGTATTAGACACTCCAATAGAATTATTAGATAAATAAGTCCACACCGCTTGTGGCCACAAGCAGGGTAGTGATTCTGTAAACAACGCCGGTCGTGCGGACTTCCTGTCGACAAAATTTAACAAAATTTATTTTTTTATATATATATTTTTTTTAAACTATGTTATAATTGAAATTAATTGTCACCCTACTAATTGTTTAGTCCATTGATAAGTTTACTGATACGTCAGTAAACTATATCTGACAAATTTCCCGCCAAAGCGATGGCACTTGACGTACCTATCTACTTCACTTCAATAATTAATGTAGGATGTCCATGTATCCAGTGGTGATTGGTTTTAACAATCTCATTAACTTAAATAAATTAAACAGTGAGTTAATTGTTTGAGACATCAACCATTTAATTCCATTTTTGTTGCTTTTTAATAATTTTCAACTCCTGATCACCGATAAAAAATCACCGTGTATAGTACAACGCCAACCTAACCGAACCGCAGATATAAGTGGAAAACTTAAAAAGTTGCCTGACTTATCCGGAAATGAGCTAAGGCAAATGAAAATTCGGGCAAACGATGTGTTAGGACAAGGGTTGTTAGAGGTTCCACAGCACGGACTCGGACACCCGATATTGTTTTTTTCAATATTTTTATATATATTTGAAAAAAAAAATCTATGTGGTTAACCTACACAAAATGCATGTTATTTTGTGTATGAACAACATAAATTTTTGGCTTAAAATGTCGGTGTTGATCGATATAAGAAAACCGACGGCCGAGTACGATATTCTATACTTACATGGGCGAAATTCACCAAAGCATTAAATTATCCTAATTTCGGTGGTTTTTCTTATTTTGTTAGTAGGGTTGTCATTATTTACGTTTAAGGTGCGTCTTTATTCATTAAAACATCGTTGAAACTATCTGACTAATTATGTGCCCACCAAAATTGCTATTATCTACTAAAATTTAGCTTTTAACCAAAAAGCCCGCCCGCCCGCAATATTTTTGGAAGACCAACGACAACGAGACAACGACACCCGACATTGGGGTAGACGAGAAAAAAAATAACAACCCCACGACACGTGCAGAGCAGGTACACTAAAAAAAATTTTTAACAAGATTTAATTTTAGCACTTTTTTGGCGTGACTAATATGTATATTGATGCCAAATAACAGCTTTCTAGAACTACTTAAGAGTCTAGTCCGATTTTTATGATTTTTGAATATAATGTGGACATTTAAAAAAAAAATGGTCTGAACGATTGTCTTTTCAATAAATATTTTTAAGCAAATAATAAAAGGAAACGCAATATTCTAGTTTAAATACAACATATTCAAAAATCATGGAAATCGGGTTTGATTTAAGGGATGAGTCACGTTATTGCCCAGAGCTAAATTAGAATGTTTTTTTGGGCAGCTACATGATTTAAGCCACGTCTCACAACCTTCTTAAGTCGTACCTTAATAACGTTTTTATCCACAAGTTTGAAAAAAGAACCAGTGATCTTAAAAATATCTCTACGGCAGTTAGCCTGTGTTTTGTCAAGAAGCCTGGGGCCGCTGTATTTAAATCCTACCTCAAGATTAAAATGACGTGTGCGAGCAAGTTGCCGTGTTCGTATTAAGCGTCCGGGGAAGTTTCAGCGCGAGCGCGACGCCAATTTTATTAGTTCCGCGACTGACAGTCTAGTGAGAGTTACCTTTTATGCTTTCAAGATCCGTGTGTGACCTCTTTATATATTTGTAGTTTTTTAAACCACGGGGCCTCTATTTTACTGTGTTAAGCCATATTGATATTGACTTGTTTTCGTATTGTCAACGTTTTGATAGCTCTTATTTACTCCACAGTAATGGCGGCCGAGTCAAAAACAATACGATAACATGTCAAAGGTAATATAGATTTGATAAGTAGAATAGAAGCCATGGTCAAAAAAGAGGGGTGGTTAATGATAGTAGGTACCTACCTGTGTCTGATTGTCTGTGTCAGTGGCATGATATCTGGAACGAAAGGATTGTTTTAATTGGTAGTGGAATTTGTAGGAGTGGATAGATGGAAATCAGTTACACCGTTTGATTTATGTTTTATTTCGTATATACATATATGATGAAAAAATTATATGTAGATCCTAAATATTTGTAAAGGTTTATCAAAAACTGTTCAATAGATCTTGGGTTTTCAGTTAGTAAAACCAACTACTGGGAAATAGTAAAATTTAAGGGCGGGTTTACCTTTGGTCTACTCGTACTGGGGTATTTTTCTCGAAAAAGTATTAGTGCTTAAAATCATCACAAATGACATACGTTCGATGGCCTGATTAAATAAGTTAGGTTAATGCCCTCTTGCCAATGGAAACTTTGTAAAATGATATGAGTTTGCTAAATCATGTTTTGTTTTGTTCTTTTTGGACTGTACAGTATACTACATCGCCTCGCCAAACTATTAGAAATTGACTGACATCAGTATATTTTGACCATGTTTGCATACATTGGGGCTGGGAGCGTGTATCAAAGGAATACCGCCAAATTACAGGTCTCTCGTCTGCTGGAGTCGCTGGGGTGCCGCTAAAGGACCCGGTAATGGAATTTAAAATGTACCACCCAAAAAATAAGACGGGTTTGGATCTTTATTGAAATCCCTAATCGTCATTTGTTCTTATGCATCGTTTATCCGAATTTTCGTTTCTGCTAAATTCATTTCCACCTTAATTTTAAAACTTTTTGGTGGTAATACAACCCTAACCTTATATTACTGCAGGCATTTTTGAAAAGCTTGAAAAGTTGTTTGACTCAGTTGAAAACCAGTTTAGAACAGTCAATAATTCAGATAAACGAAGCGCTAGGCCAAACGTTATTAGCAATTCCGAGGGACGCCCGACAGGTTTCTGTGCAGTTGTACCAATTTGTTGTCTTGTGTTGACGATCAGTCTTCGATCATGTTTTATTATATTACTTTTCAGTCAATGTTTTTACTTAAATAAAATACTTGGCCTACACAGGTATACTTTTTAGATTTAGTCCCATCCTTTGGTTTGCTCATTGCATCTTGTGAATCACAAGTAAACGCTCGACTGAAGCCATTTAGCTATAAAATAATACTATGTAACATAATTATAGTATAATGATAATAATGTCAATTTCCTCTTTCATACCTTTCACCCATCAAATTTCCTATCCGTCGATTTTATGGCAAATAAATACCGAAGCATGAAATAGTATTTTGTGCACGAGCGAAGCGAGCCGTAGTAAAATTGTAGACGCCGAAGCAGGTTTCTGCGGCTGCCCGGTTCCGGCCCGCCGGACCCCGCAGATTGCTTCATAAATACATACGTACAAACATGTACAGGTATAGCTGTGATTTGATTGAAACCAGCAGAGATAGGCTCACGTGAACAGAATGTACAGAAATGATGACGTAACAGCAAATACTTTGGTAGTTACAGTGATGGTTTAAACATAGACATACTTTTTGTTTGTTTGTCCGTAAAGTTGTGTTTAGCTTAAATTTTGCAAGTGATTTTGGAATTTGGAACTGGTGATCGTTATTCGAATGGGCTGAAATTTGGAATAAGTTGAAAATACAATATTATGGTATTCAAGAGTTGATCTAATGATGGAGTCGAAAAGTGGCGAAATAATCTTCATTACTTTACATAAACGAACGGGCCGTGTTAGGTCTGAATAAGTAAATAGGTAATGATTGTACAATACAAAGTACAGTCAACAACAAAAGCTTGTCTCGTAATGGCATTTTTGACAGGAACTTGTCATACTTTTGCAGCACAAATGATAAGTGGTTGCTTGTCTGACGAACATTATCAAGATTAATTTCTGGGGAAATTTTGTAATACCTGTGCATAACTCACAATGTACTGTCACAACACGAGGTCGTCGAGCCACGTGCCGATGTTCAGATCTTGGACGTGCAATGCAAATTGGGTTAAGTCGGTTATACTCGTATATCCAGTAAGAAGTAAATATGCGTATATGAGAATGCGAGTAGCAGAAACCAGCCGTCGTGAAAATCCTTGGGGAAGGCCTATGTCCAGGATTGAACGTCTTTTGGCTGATATGATGATGATGGTGTATATCGCTGTTTAAATACAAAAGCGCCACAAAACAAAAACCGATATAGTTTGATTTAAAACTTAAAGTATATAGCATTCCGAATTTAAATACAACACAAACACAATTTGATTCGTGGACCTTTAGTATTTAAGCAACGATATGTTTGGATGAATAACAGAAAATAACAAAGTAAAAACCGAACAGAACGGAACCAAAAAAAGGGGACTTGCAAAGGCGACTTTATCCCTTTAATGGATTTCATTCAGTTAGTTTTTGAGCGGTTAAGAAATAAATAAATATGTATATCAGGTGGCTAAAAGTTGTATCTTTATCTGTCTAAATGTTATATTTACCGCCTGTTTCACAATCGACAAGTAAAGGATATTTGACGGATAAGTTTAGCCCTTTCTTTGTCGTAGACTTGAAAATAGACAAGGAGAGAGACAACTTTATGTGACAGATAAATTTACTTGTCGATTGTGAAACAGGCCCTTAGACAGATAAAGATACAAATAGCAGATATAAGATATAATAATAAACATATACATATGTTATACGATAAATAAAAGAATATCAACTAGTATAATTTTAATAAAATACATTACTAAATAAATATCAATATAATGTATGTACCTATTACTCGGCTAAATTATAAACAGTGGCAAGTGGCTTAACACTCTCGTGTTGTTA
The DNA here is from genome assembly GCA_963966035.1 of Acleris laterana. Classification (NCBI taxonomy): domain Eukaryota; kingdom Metazoa; phylum Arthropoda; class Insecta; order Lepidoptera; family Tortricidae; genus Acleris; species Acleris laterana. The sequence goes on from OZ014452.1 coordinate 10,996,129, forward strand.
CTGTATTAACAATATAATCGAGATTCTGTAGATTGTACAAAAGAAAGGTAATTACTATACCTATGTATCGTAGTAGGTAGAATTGTTTCTATTTAGGTACGTTTACATATGTCCGCGTGATACCAACCACTTGCGGGCTGACGAGACGTTTCCTTGCTACACCGACATTTTGAACTACAGTCGGTGTAGTCTATAACAGCTATTTACATACTCCTACTTGCTTTACACAATTGTTACTACTGTGTGGAACTTGAATAACTGCATTTCGACTCTTCGTCTGGGCTTAAATTCGAAATCGTCTCAGACTAAGCGATAGAATTTTATCAAACGATTTTTCGATTGTTCCTATTCTTTCGTTTGGATTTCCTAGCACATCGCACACACAATATACAAATCGACCGTTCTTAATATAGCTTTAACAGTAGTTTATGCTCAATAATACAACACTGATAATTTAATTGTATCTTTTGAAATTGAGTGCCCTTTACGTATAATATAACTAAGCCTATAGCAGGTACTCGTTTAACAGAGTAAGCAATTGCCACTTTCGCCGCGGTAAACCTACATTGTTTTCTACCATAATAGATGGTATTTAAAATACATAGCTTTTCCGTTCTTATACTAGCGGGACGAAGTCTCGAGAGGGGGCGGGAGGCGCTAGGGGCAGGGTAATTGCTTGAGATGATGTTTAATAAGTTTTTAATGGCACCGACGACGCGGACCCACCGTTTATCCGATACCTACACACCGACCAACGCACTTAGATCCTCCCCCCTTCCCTTCTTGAACAGTTTTCTAGGCGACGGCAGGGTATTACTAAGCAATGATTTAGGTCTACGTTAAATGGTGTCGCGATATTTGTCTGTAGTTCTCCGGAACGTTTCCATTTTACTTTAAAATGCACCCTTTGCCCTTTGAAGCTAAACTTTTCGTTTTGCTGAGCCCGATGCTGCTGGGGCAAACAGCAAACGTTCGCAACAGTTCGTTTTGTGCAAATTAAAACGTTGGTATACCAAATATTCGGTTTTATTTGAAGTTTATAGCAACACGCTTGCAAATACAAATTTTATGCAAAATTCAGTTTCACGTGAAACACGACGTACACGAAAACGTTGTACATTACTACAGAGGCCGGGAAGTAGGGGTTTGCCGGCCGAGTGATATAGACGGCCGAGCGAAGCGAGGCCGGATACTTACGAGGCTGGCAACCCCTTTTCACGGCGAGGTACGTATAGTGCTTTTCTCAAACATATGCAATTAAATAAAAAATACATCACTCAAAAAAGTAAATTGATAAATGTCCACCCTAGGGAAGAAAAGTAATTGGGTGTTAAAATAAAGTACCAGGAGCGCAGCGGTAATTAGGAGGTATATCAGGCATAGCGCAACTTAGATCTCAGGCGGTGCGGGCAACCGGCGGGCGGGCGGCGGGCGCACAGGACACAGCGCGGATGTCTCCCAAACGTTTATGCACTCCTAGTATTTGACGTTATAACATTTTCTCAAAAATTTTAAAAGTATAATTTAGATATTCAGCCTGTTCATAAAACCAGCTGTCATGGCCATATTAAAATTAAAAAAAAATTACTTCCCGGCCTAGGCCTTCAATTTTGTATGAAATTCCTTTACAGTTCTCTCGAGTTGTTCCGTCAGGAACGTGGCACTTTGAAGCCTAAAATAACTAACATAACGCCGACATTACATAGCATGTTTGAGAAATAGTACATTACTACAGAGGCCGGGACAAAAGGGGTTGCCGGCCGAAGACATATAGACGGCCGAGCGCCAAGCGAGGCCGGATAGGTCTGAGGCGGGCAACCCCATATTTCCCGCCGAGGTATGTATAGTGCTTTTCTCAAACATATGCAATTAAATAAAAAATACATCACTCAAAAAAGTAAATTGATAAATGTCCACCCTAGGGAAGAAAAGTAATTGGGTGTTAAAATAAAGTACCAGGAGCGCAGCGGTAATTAGGAGGTATATCAGGCATAGCGCAACTTAGATCTCAGGCGGTGCGGGCAACCGGCGGGCGGGCGGCGGGCGCACAGGACACAGCGCGGATGTCTCCCAAACGTTTATGCACTCCTAGTATTTGACGTTATAACATTTTCTCAAAAATTTTAAAAGTATAATTTAGATATTCAGCCTGTTCATAAAACCAGCTGTCATGGCCATATTAAAATTAAAAAAAAATTACTTCCCGGCCTAGGCCTTCAATTTTGTATGAAATTCCTTTACAGTTCTCTCGAGTTGTTCCGTCAGGAACGTGGCACTTTGAAGCCTAAAATAACTAACATAACGCCGACATTACATAGCATGTTTGAGAAATAGTACATTACTACAGAGGCCGGTACAAAAGGGGTTGCCGGCCGAAGACATATAGACGGCCGAGCGCCAAGCGAGGCCGGATAGGTCTGAGGCGGGCAACCCCATATTTCCCGCCGAGGTATGTATAGTGCTTTTCTCAAACATATGCAATTAAATAAAAAATACATCACTCAAAAAAGTAAATTGATAAATGTCCACGGAAAAGTAATTGGGTGTTAAAATAAAGTACCAGGAGCGCAGCGGTAATTAGGAGGTATATCAGGCATAGCGCAACTTAGATCTCAGGCGGTGCGGGCAGCCGGCGGGCGGGCGGCGGGCGCACACGACACAGCGCGGATGTCTCCCAAACGTTTATGCACTCCTAGTACTTGACGTTATAACATTTTCTCAAAAAATTTAAAAATATTATTTTTTTAATACGCATAGTGGCAGAATGTCATGATGTCTGTGCCACAAATTTATGTGGAATGGAAATTAAAAAAAAGGACTTTGCAGGCCTAGGCCTGCACGATTTGTATGAAATTCCCTTAACGACCTCCTGTCCCAGCCGCACCTGAAACGTCATACTTCGCAGCCTATTGTAAGGCACACAATGTCAATATTCCATAGCATGTTTGAGAAAAGTACTTTTTCACACCACCTGCTCGACAATGCCAAATGACATATCATGCAAACCTTACGCAAACCAAATCATTAAAGCCCTTGGCTTTAGCCGGGGTGTAATGTTGTACTAAATCTCATTATAACCCGCTGGGTTGTAATATTTTCACTTTTCATAGTTCTTATTACAATGGCCTTAAAGTCTAATTTCGTAATATAAGATCAACTAATACACGTAGGCCGGGCGCGGCGCCGCCGCCACCGCCGTGTCGAACCTAATTTGAAAATCGAACATTTTCTAAAATCGAGCTGGCCACGGCAAGCTGAATGGAACACATTTGAAATTAAACAAAAGCCGCGAGTATTGTAAGACGCTGCAATAAAATAAATTGGTGATAACTGCAAAGTTTTAAATAAATATTGTCTTTCCACAACTGGACTAATGTCTCAAATATCAATTTTCACTTTTAATTTTAATTTACTATAATAAAACGCTGTTTTTAGTAGACTCGCTTTTTTATTGTCTCGCAAAAGGTGAGAAAAGTAGAGTACACTCCTCGGGGATAAAGCTGTTTTCGTCTTGGGCGCGCTTGAACCCCTCACTGCGCTCAGGACTCTTCTTAATTCCCTCGCTTCGCTCGGGAATTAACTCGTAGCACCCTCGCTGCGCTCGGGAGTTAAATCTGGAGTCCTTCGTTACGTTCAGGATTCAATATCGCGCCCGTGACATAAAACTGTGCTTTATCCCCTCGGTGTATAATCTACTATACTTTTACACTAAGTTTACCTCCGTATCTGTAAATTTTCTGGTGAAGCCTACGCTTAATATCTGGGCAAAGACTACCCCAATTCAAATTCAACTAAAATTTATTAGATGGGTTACAATTGTTCCTAATGGAAACTTTGTTGACAAACACCACACATTCTTAATTCAGAATAAAATACCTTTGAACTCTGAATAAAAGGTTAATTTGCAAAACATCCATTGAACCCAACGTTAACCGCAAACCTTTTAATAATTGTCAATAAATGTATTTCGTTCACTTCAATCGTTATCCCTGCGACTTACGTTTTCGTGGCCAGGCGTGTTATTCATTCGTTCGATCGTTCGACGCTGACATCAAACGGCTATTATTACTTGATCTGCATGCCCGGAAGCATAACGCAGCAGTAGAGCTCATTTTTTTTTAAATTACCCGCCTCTTTATAGAATGTTTTACTGTAATAATGTAAATTGCAATGACAAGGCGTGTCACTTCAAGCGTTAGAAAGAATTCTGAACAAGCACTTCGTAAATAACATCAATAAACTATCTTTCTAAACCACTACAGCTGCGCCGGAGTACCAACCTAAGGCAAACGGATACGCGGATCAAGTTATAATTGCGGCCGTGTTCGCCGCTCATGTGCTTCTCAAGAGAACACCCCTGCAGGGTTCACCTGCCCCCAGACCATGTGTTAACCCCTTAAAAGCATTCCCTTTTCGGTCTCACGAATAATTTGACAGCTAATTTTATAATTCATCCTTTTTGAACCATTTTCCGAGATTAATAATTTATATGACGACCCCGATTCGTTCTGGTTAAGAGATAATTAATTATTTGCGATGTTCAAGCATTTCTGTAAAGACATATTTTATTCGTGTCTCAATTAAAAGGCCAATTATACTGTAGAGTTGTCCCCCAATAATTTGCTCATTGTTGGAGTTACAATAGGTTTTAAAAGTAACTATTATGCTAATTGTGGTTTTGTTTTGTTGCTCCGGAGTGGGTGTGGGAGAGGTGTGAGGTGAATGCGCGCGTCGATTGTTTGCAATAATATTTTGACAGGGAAATGATAGTGCGCGGAATTAGCGTTGATTTGACACGCGCCGCTCTTCGGGTAGCATTCGAACGGTTAACTTTTTCATTGGAGACACGTGGCGAGGGACTTTTAGGAGGCGTGTTTGCCGTTTTTTGATTGACTTTTTTGTAATAATGTATTGCTGGAATTTTTTGGAGCTTATTTATTTGCAGCAATTGTGATTTTATTTGGATTCGTCAGCGTAGTCTAAATATTAAGGTCCCGTTGGATCCATTTGGGGACAGAATCTAATCAGCAACTTACAATATGACGAATGAAATCATGCACAATCAGATAATAAAGTGACCGTGTTAAAGCAAACTGGCATAGTAAGAGGTGATTTTTGCTCTTGGTGAAAAATAAAGCTAAAAGTAAAATTCCTCAATTCATCAAAACGTCGAAGTAAATAGTTTCGATTTGACCATTTTGATTCAATAATTTTAAGCTAAAATGTCGTCTATAAAGTCGTCTAACTTCCCGAGAGCAAGTGAGTAGGTATAAGCTTTAAAACACTTACATTAGTTATTAACGAGTTTGCGACTAAAAGGCGGTTTCTAGATATCAGTACCTAACTCAGTTTGTCATCATACCTCGTGAATCTCGAACCGAATGTTTGCCCCGGTGTTTTCGTTCCGGTGTTTCATATGAGTACAGTCGCGTAGAGGAGTGTTATTCGTACTAAATGTTAATTTATCGTTAAGTATAAATAAAAAATAAAAAAGAATATTACTATGTGACATGAAATAATGTAATTTCTAATCCTACTTAAGTATATTATATGTTTGTGTATTGTTTGTTACTCCTTCACTCTGCAACGAATTTGAAATAGACATAACTTACACCATAGATCCACAAAGGATACTTATGCAAAAAAAAATTAGTTTCCTAGGGAATAAAGTTCATCGAAATCTACGCGGACGAAGTCACGGACAGACGTACTACTACTACCAGCAGTGAACTGCTAGTTATAGTCTAATGACCACAACGATAAAAAAAAAATAAGGCCATAGAGAAAACCAAGCACACAGGCCACGTGGTCGTAAATGGTACCTGAGACCCATATACATTTACAATCTCAAGCCTACAAATGTGTTGCTAACCCTGAATTGAGAATACACGCGTTAAAATGTGTTAATACGGAGCTGCAGACTGAACGCTTATAAGTAGTTTATGCAATAGTTGTATAAGAGAGGTCAAAAAATATGAGTGGCGTGTGTTACGATGTGAGCCGAAGGCGAACATCGTAAAGGTAAGCGCCACGAGTGTTTTTTGTCTTAGTTATACACCGTTGCATACAATACTTTTTCTACGACTAGGTTTCAAATGAAATGCAAAACTAAGCGAAAAATCTTACAAACGAACGAACGAAGTAAAGAACAACAAACGAGCGGGAAACAAGAAAATGGCAAAATATGTGTCTATGGTTTAGGTACTTTGTTTTTAAATTGACGGAATGGAAAATAGAATTATTTACAATTCCAAAACATTTTCATTTGACTAATCAGAATACTTCACCAAATTAAATCCACCAATCACAATACACATCGACTGTCAAACGGAACGATAGGTTCTTTTAGGTACGTGTTACTCTTTAACTAATTTAAATCTTTTAAAAAAACTTTGTATTTCGTATCAACCAACCAGAATACAGCTATTTTAAAATCGACCAATCAGGTAACTGAAATCATTTCTCAAAACATAAGGTGATTTATAGTCCCTATTTCACAATCGTTAAAATATGATTAAATCGATTGTGCAACGCTAAGCTTTGGCAGCTGGCCGTATCGTTTTATCTCAAAAACGCACAAGTGCTGTTTTGGGGCATAGACAAGATAGACTTTTCTCTGGATTATTCTGCCGACATAATATTATGTATGTTCTTATATTAGTGTTCGTGACTATATAAATGACAGATAAAAGTACAGGAGTAGGAAAAGAGAATAACACCCCTAAGGACCAAGACGAAATGCCAAAATGCTTGTCATTTCACCAGTTGTCCTATTTCCACTCTGTAACTTATATTGTCAATGTGAAGACTGCTGCTTGGCGGAAGGTTTAAGGATAAGATGGTGGTAGCAGTCCAAACGGACCCTGCACAAGTTCCTACTACCACTAAATAAATAATGTGATATTTGATTAGTAGTATTGTACTAAAATTTATAATAAACTACAACTTCTGTAAGTATCTAAGCTAAGACGGACTGTTCAGAGTATTAAATTTACTTGGCGAATACACTTTGCTGTTAAACTAGGTATTGACTGTCACAAATGTCCAAAAACTTAAATGTTTCATTTCATACGATTTTCAATATTAGTAAAAAAATATTTTTTATTTATTTATTGGATTTACTAATCATCAGACAAAATACGTCCACTGCTGGACATAGGCCTTCTTCAAGAATCTCCGCCACGGTCATTTTTGTTCGACTCGCGTCCATCGGTAAACCTCAATCCTCACTATGTCGTCAGTGTATAAACAAACCAAATGACCGACATAAAGCTCCGTCTTTTTTCACAAGACTTTGTGTCTAAACAAAACGTCCACTTAACTCGTCGCCAGTACCGCTGCGACGTCAAACGAACGCGCGGCAAACTTAAAAGCTCACCAATTAGGGGCTAAAAGCACCTTCGGGCCCTGCGCGGTTTCCTTCCTTCATCAATGTTGTACATCGCTCTTCGCTGTTAAAAACTTTCTGCAAGAAAAATACGGCGAAGCTCCACCGGGCGGAGATAGCTTATGTTTTTCTTTCAAGGTTGGAGGCGATTTAATTATCTAACGTTAAGCTTTTGTTTTTGAGGAGTTTTAGGAGCGACATTGTTTTTTTTTAGTTTAAAGATTTTTAATGTGTATGATTCATGATAACATAATAATTATAATGTACTAGTTTTCTTTAATACATGTTAGTCTTTGTAAATTCCTACTCTGTAAATATTTTAAATCCATTTCTGTGTTTTGTACAATAAAGCGTTTACATACATACTTAGATACATGTAAATATACCGGAATTTATTATACATGACAATCTCCCGTGAAAAAATATCTCACTGACGGTGAAATTCGCATCAAAATCCATTGTGCGGTTTAAGAGGAGGTAGCGAATATACAAACAGACAGATAGACAAACGCGGTAAGCAACTTTTTTATACTATATAAAGATTCGATATGTAGGTAGTGTCAAAAATACGTTTTGCCAGTTAAGAATTTTGGCGGTTTTTTCCGGTGGTGGAACCGTAGCTGCCAAACGAATAGACTGATCTGAAAAGGATTTATAAAATACAAAGTTGATTTAATAGGGGTGCTTTTTAGCAAAGTTTGATGGAAATCGGTCGAGCCATTCAAGAGTTATTTAGCTCGAGAAGTAGGGTTCCAGATTATATCGAAGGGTTTTATCTATTCATTTACATTAACAAGTTGCGGAGACTTCTAGCAACAACGCTATTTAGGGTAAGTTTTGTATGAAAAATTAAGAAGTACTTACTTACTTAAGGCCTGGAAAGCTGAGGTACCTACTTATGTATTTTTGAATATTAAAAACCCGAAACGGATCTCTAAGTAAAATGTCCCCCTTCTCCCCCTTTAAAGGTATTTTGCTCTCATAAAATGTTCGTTCCATGCGGTGAGTGCAAGCATTCGTTTTTCATGGCAGGTAAGTAGCGTGGTGTTTGCCAGCATTTTCCAAGATTAAATGAGAGGGGAAAGAGGTTTTTTAAAGTTTTTTTTTCATTGTTGACAACCGCTTTGCTGGCTTCGATGTACTTGTGTTGGTTAATTTATGAATAGGAAACGTTTCACGTGCCTGTATGTACGTATTCGATACATAAGTTTAACAATGGTTTGTGCAGGTGGATAAGAGAGTGGTGTAAATTTAGTAGTAGCTGGTTGTATGTCAATGGGTACTATACACACAAAATGGTTTTAAAAGACTATTTATTAGGAAAACACAACTTACTTATAATATGGAGAGCACACAATGACGCCACAACAGTTAATATTTTACAGACTGATTTAGGATTTAACTTCACTCTTAGTTGATTTGGACCACATTATAGGAACAATTGAATGCCGTGCTACACAATTGACTAGTAAAAAAAAATCTGTCTACTTTAAATTTATTCCCAAACTTTTAGTTATTTTTCCTTTACATGTGCTCTTTCCTTGCTTCATGCTTAATTTTATGATTCTCGGTCACGGGAAGTATTTTACAATTTGATATAAACTAGTGAGTGTCAAAATATGCGGCAAAAATTGCCGAATTCGTTCGCGTTCAAGGGAAGTATTTGTAGAAGGATACCTTACGTTACGTGTTTCCTGTTTTCCCAGACCAACAGTAGCCAAGCCAGCCTGCCGGACAGACGGACAATAAAATGTTCTTATAAGGGTTATCGTTTCGTTTTGAAGGTACGGAACCCTAAAAAGAGATCAAATTTCAATGTTGCCTCCTCAGGGAAATTCTTTGTCCAGCGGTAGGAGTCTTTCGGCTGAAATAATTAAATATTTGTGACAAGGCGTTAGGGAAATTATAACACAGAATAGCTTTATTGATAATTATGATATATATTTCTTTGTTTTTATAGTTTCGCGTATCGTGTAGTCATAATTTACATATTTTTAACAGTTTCTACTTCACGTACTTACACTATCTTATCTTATCTTAGCTATGTAAAGTTAGGTGTCTAAATCAAATTAAAGATTTAGAAAACTTCTCGTTAGTCATTAAAATTACGGTACTTCATGCTGAAAATAAGAAGAATTCTGTTACATTTAAACATTTTCCCAAATAACTAGTACTAAAAAGTTAGACTCCTTAAACTTGTCTAAACTTTACCATTAAGGGCTATTATATCCAACACATTTTCATACTACGATGTTTTTCAACTAAAAGAAAGCGAATCTGAGAGCCACAAGCAAACCTTAATAACTTTCCGACATGAAAGTTTAAAAGTGATCCGACTCCCCCCTCCATGCTCCGTGTCGGGTGGAGGGGGGGGTTGCCAGGCAACGCCACCCCCATCGCCCTACGCCGCAAATCTCCGTTTGATACGGAAAACCGAAAATTTATTGTTTCTAACACAGATTTTTGTCGGCCATAAAAATTTACAGACTGGTGGTGGAGCGATATTTCAATTTTTATTTTATTGATCATCTGCGAAGTAGAATACATTTGTTTGATAAAAATGTTATGGTAGTGAGTTGTTGCCATCTCCCACCTCGAATGCGATGTGTTTACAGCTTCGTTGGCTTAATATCAGTAAATAGGTACATTACCTACATAACATTTGAATACAAAACAATACATGAATTAATACATCTCTCCTCTGTAAAGCAATGAATATTCTCATTATCACGACATCAGTCCAAAGACGTCTAGGTACTGCTAGACATAGGCCTCCATCAAGTGATCCACCATGATCCGCCCGTGTCACCCAAATCCAACATGTTCCTTCCCTGAAACTTCATTTATAATAACATAGATTACAAGCATCATCACCTTCATTCCCAGAGGGGTAGGCCGAGCGACAGAATTACCAACTCTAAAAATTTTATTACACAATGTCCTTATTTCACCATTCTCATTATACCCACATGGTCCTTCGAACCGGATAAACTTAATCTCTCTTAAACGTATCTAATTCCCGTCTTTTGTAACATACGCAACAAAAAGATAAGGCTGAGCGGGAAAGGCAATTAGCATGCAAATGTAAGAAAACGACCATTAGAGCCTCCGGCACGCAGGACGCAGCCCCGGCCGTATTGATCATGCGAGCCCCACACGGTTACATACGCCCGTCTCTTTTTAACTCCCTCACAACAGATCACTATTAAACATAAACAAACTCATTTCCAAAAAGTTTTTTCTACCAACTCGTCACAAACTAAAACACACTTTATCTTGGTACAACTAAACTCAATTCGGCACGCTTGCGAATGATCCTTATGACATTTCAATCGCACGCAAAGAACGTTGTTGTGCTAGCAAATTCCGTATCTCCCCTTAAAGGAATAAAGATCTATTTCACATTTGAGGCATTACAAAATGGATCCTATTAGTAGGTTTGAGAGATGTTTGTTGGAAGACAGCAAGCCGGCCCGAGGAGCTCTGCTTTAAGTTGTTGACAAGTTTGAGAGCGTACATAAAGGAGGTACCTGGTTATGTAAAATAAGTTTCTAGAAGATCTTGTAACTATACGGTTTAAAGATCTTTAACTTGGTACTCGTATACCAAATAAGTATTGACCATATACCTAAGTGAGCTATATTCTACATTCTAAGAGCGATCTTAGGAGATTTGCATAACGCTGAGATTGGATTACATAGTTATATTACCTACTAATATTATATATTTTACATTATTTTATAGCTCTTGTTTACTATTGAATACTAAAACCCCTACTTAAAGTGAAAATTTCTCAACTACACTATGGCAAATAAATTCGAACGATTTACAAGTCGGTTTTTTATGAAAATAAGGCAATATAACCAAAATTTTAATAAAATCTGGTGACTGATAGTAGTGAAATTGATAACATGATCAAATTTTTATTCAAAAACTGCTGCTTAAAGTAATGATACCTTAAAAATATTGTTGTAATCTTTCACCACGTAAAACTCTTTTACATTTCCCCTGTTCGGAAAGTAATGATTTCAAGATCTCAATATCAGTATGAAAAGGGCCTTCGTCAGAATTGGTCCAATATTCGGCCATTTTGAACTCTTTACTAGACTCTTAGCACGGGTGAAATGTATATAATTTTGATCTTACAAACAGCCAGCGAAAAACTCTTTAAAAAACATTCTGTATAAGTACTGTACTTATTATATTTTTTTATATTTGATGGACCGTTTAGAAAGTATTGAATAGGGTATTTGACATGAGTGAAATTAAATTGGTTTTTCATTAACAACAGGTAAACATTGTAAAAGTACTAGGAAAACATCAATCTTTTATTTATGTTTGCTATTTTAAGATGTTTAAATTCATAAAATCCAACAATAAGGACGCTGTTTGATTGTGACGTCACAAGATAGTAATCCCTATAAAATCCATACTAACGGAGCGTTTCTGATGTTTCATAAAAAGAAACTGATTTGACTTTTGTCAAATACCGTATTGTGAATGTGTGATTGTTGCCAAGACTACCTTACTTTTAATTAAGTACTTATCGCTTACCAAAAACTACAAATATTGAATACTTAATACATATTCAATAAAAAATCAATATAATATCTTCTTCTTATAAATAAATAAATATAAGCACCTTAAAAATAATGTGATAAGAAAAATATCAGGACTAAACTTAAGCTTTATCCGTTCTTTAGTAGGAGGCGACTACGTTACTGGAGATCTTCAAAGTTAGCACCAAATGGCTGTAAATGGAAAATTAGATAACAATGACATGTGGAGGTAGTTTTTTATGTTTGTTGTAATGGCAATGGAATAAACTGACCATGGCCCAAGATGCTTTCACCATTTTTTTTCCTCATGGCTCCTTTACAAACTACACAACTCTTCTCGAGTCTAGCCTTTCAGGGATTTAACGATGTTCTTTTTGATTCATAGATATAGGAATAGTTTCAGTCCGGTTCAGATGCTTTTAGATGTAAAACAAAATTCAAAACGAAATTGAAGCTCATGAAGTGATGATACTGAACGCCTGTTTCACAATCGACAAGTAAAGCATATTTGAAAGGTAAATGTAGCCCTTTCTCTTTCTTACCCTTGAAAATAGACAAAGAGAGAGCCAACTTTAAATGGCAGATAAAATTACTCATCGATTGTGAAACAGGCCCTTTGGTACCTAAAATTTAAAGTCTGATAGTCATCAGTGATATAGTGGCGACCTGTTCTTAACGGGTTGTTTTTTTTTTTCAGAAAATGTATTATTATTATTGCAGCGGATTAACTAAAAATTAAGAATAATTAAAGAAAGTGAAAATAACAAAGGGGGTGCACATTTTTATTTCTGTTGTATCGTAAAAATATTAAAACATACGTAGAAGCGTCACGTTTGGTATGATTATACCTGAAATGGTCAAATGTGATGTGTGTTGGACTCTCGATGATTCGATTCGACATAGAATTGAAATCGGAATATAATAACATTTAATTACTGAGCGGCCGTAGGGAATCCTCAGTGCAAGGGTCCGACTAGCATTTACCCTTTTTTTTTTTTATTTAACCCTGTCCATATCGGTCCATCCGTTTAGGAGCTACGATGCTTCACAGATACACAGATTCACACATGCAAAGATACACATGTCAACTTATAGTTATAACACTAATATTTTTTGTCCGGGGTAGGTTCAGGGGACAGTTTCACTCAAATTGATCTAGTCCGAAACTAAAAGCTAGGCTTTCACATTCTGTTCTAGGCAAAAAGACACATACTTATTACTTATACATATTATTACAGAAATACATACACACACACACACACAAACTCACGCGTTCCCAGAATGGGATAGGCAGAGCTACAGAATTACCTACAAGTCTAAAAACTTGTTGATAATTTTGTAACCACATTTTGCATAATTAGGCTAAGATGTTTATCGGCGTATTAGGGACAGCTTGCAACTCTTGCAAGTCCGTCGCCTAACAGTACAGTCACGAGATTCAATTTGGTACCCACCTTAGGTCCAAAGTCAATCTGACATTCTACAACAATAAGGTTGAGTTTCCTAAAAGTTACAAATGACTTGACATCTCTAATGACATTGACGACTTCAAGCACATTTTTCTTGAAATGGGTCCCAAATTAACGCTCGAGACCGTACTATAAGCCTTTATTCCCTTAGTCAGCTCGTACGACATCCACGGGCAGACATGGAGTGGCACTATTCTAACCCGGCAACCACACGGGGAGAAAAATACATCTGTAAACAAATACTGGAGTTCATCATATAAATACTCGTATTTGCCCTTAGGCTTTTCGGGGAATCAAACCCGGGGCCGCCAGCTTCGTAGGCAGGATAGCTGCCACCAACTCGGTTAACCACGTCGTCTTAGTAGAATGTCTATTCGTGTATCTAAATGCTAGGCTAACGTGATTTAGTCATACTTCTTTGATATTAATGTATTCTGTAAACATCAAAACATGTTAACATTAAATATTCACTCAAGCATGAGGACGGCTTATTGGTTGTTAAACCAATAACTTTTATGTGCGTCAAATATCTATCGCGTTAGTAAGTTTGTTTTTGAGTACATCTATGAATTCTAGACATGTTATATTAGAACCTTAATGTCATTATTTAGTAAAATCTAATTATAATAAATTGGAATGAAGGTTACATTTGTAACCCCCGACGTAAAAACGATGGGGTTTTATAAGTTTGACGTGTCTGTGTGTCTGTGTGTGTGTCTGTCTGTGGCATAGTAGCTCCCGAACGGATGAACCGATTTTGATTTTGTTTTTTTTGTTTGAAAGGTGAATTAGTCGAGAGTGTTCTTAGCTATGTTTGATGAAATTCGGTCCAAGATGGCCGCCGCCACAAAATGGCGGAATATATATTTTTGTTTTTTATTAGTTATTAACCCCCTATTATTCATTTCATGTCTTTAAAGGGACGTTACTAGCTAAAGTCGTATTGTTAATTTGGAAAAGTTTAAAAAGCGTGAGTAAAATATGTAATAAACAATTTAAAAACCCCTGACTCAAAACAGTCTGTAAAGAAAATGTTTTTTACTTTTTAGAGGTTTTTTTACAGACTGTTTTGAATCGGGGTTTTTTTTTTTTTACTTAGATCAAACATATATTAGCATATTGGGATACACCAATTTTTGACAATGTATGCAAATTTTAAAACCATTTCGAGGAATAGGCTTAAATAAAAAAAAATAAAAAAATAGATATGAATATTCATATCTTTTTGACCCCTAATTGCGGTCCGAATCAACCTATTTCGTGGTTTTACTTAAAACATGTAAAACCTCTCAAACATTTTATTTTACAAGTACACTTTATAAATATGTAGATAGCTAGCTGACACGTCTACCTTTGAAGACAGCTGTTGTCATGTCAAATTTATTTGTTTACAAATTCACTGTAATTGTTAATGATGAAATTAATAGTATTAATGAGACCATTTCTCTTTTGGGTTAAGTGTGATACATGTTAATAACTTGTGTGGTGAGGTCTCCCAAGAGGTTCAAAACGACGGCATCATCATTGATTGTAGAAACTTATGGTTGGAAGTATGGAATCCGCCTTTTTCAACAAATTTAATGTGATTGTGTTTAGTAAATCTAGTCTAGAAACAAGGGTCATGTAGGAAGTGTTGTATTAATTTAGGTTTAGGTAATAAACAATGGTTAGATGCTTATAATACTCTGAAATAATAAATATAATCGTATTGCGATTGTTTGTTTACATTATGTCTGATTGACGTTCGTCTATAAAACAGATTACAGATAATAATAAATCGTACTCATTTTAGTACACAAATAGCTCCGCCGTTTTGTCATAGTACAGTCGAAGTCAAAAATATGTTTACACTTTAGTACCTTGTCTATTTAACGTCATGTTTAAACTGTCATATGAAATTGACACATCAATTAAGTGACAAGGTACTAGAGGGTAAATATACATTGATTTTAAATATATTTATGACTTCGACACGTCGGCGTGGTTACTTTTATTAATGAAATTATTTTAAATAGCAATAAAAAAGACCAAGAAGAAATTACTTTGAGCAGATAAAAGAGAAGGTTAAGGTTGGGTCGTACCAGAAAGTCAAGCAGTTGTCAGAGGACCGGAGCGGTTGGCGATTGCTCCACCGACAAGAGCAAGGCGAGAGAGAGAGAGAGAGCAATAACACTTTTAAATGAAATGCTTCAAAGTAGATCTTTAGAAAAGTCTATTCTTTCGTAAAAGCAAGCAGTTATTTTATTTTCCGGTTGATGATGAATTGAAAGTTCGTACTGTTGAAATGAAATGAAATAATTTTATTCCGGAAAACAGGTTCCATAAACTTCGTACCCCTTCTGTCGGTACTCAACCTGAGGCCTTTGTCAAGATGCAATAAGCTAACTAGCGTTTCTATTAATTTTGTTTTTAAACCCAGTTTTTTCGTTGTCTAGTACCCATACTAGAGCCTAGTTGCCTAGAGCTTAGTTTGGGACTAGGTCAATTGGTGTGAGATTGTCCCCTTATATTATTATCTATTATTATTAAACCAACCGCGTCACTGGTAGATGACGTGATACGAGAAGTCACGTGATCTACCAGTGATGCGATTGGTTTAAAAACTAAACGAAGAGAAACGCTAGCTAGCGTAGTGCATCTTGTCTGGACCCTCTGGGTTTCTCACACTGTTTCTCATTTCTACTTGCCTTTGTTTCTTTTGAAACTCATAACGCCATCTATGGAGGGGTGAAGAAATTAATGCCGAAATAAGATGCCATGCGCAATACGAACCAAGCAATCATAGCCGCAACTGTATAGTCGCAGAGTTCAAATTTGTTTGCGACGCTCGCGCGTGCGCCCTGCCATTGATTTCTTGTGTCACCCCTCAAGTTGACAGATGTGCGTTGTGAAAATCTGTGGGTTTTTGGAGAACAACAAATAAGAAATGAAGACTGAAGGTAAATTAACTACTAAGTTTAATGTGTCTTATTTTACTTATTACATGTGTGTCTGAACAATTCCTTTAAATTTTGGCCCAAAATTGTACCTATAATGCAAAATTGTATGGACAGGTTTACTTTTTATACTTTGTTCCTTTATCACTAGATTATCACTAGATAAACCTAATTCAATAATTAATAATTGTTTTGAAATCTGAAAAACCATGTTTGTAGGTTAGGTAGCCAATGACTGAAGGATATTTATACATATTATATTCCGAACGCTTGATGGAATGCAACTTGGTTAGCCTTATTAATCTTTCATTCGACATTTATAAAAACTTCGTTTTATACATTATACCTACCTGCCTCATAATTTTGTCTACTTTTCTTTTATCACAAGAAAATATGAAAAAAAATAGTAATTTAGAAGACAATTTGCAAGAGAACTTAGATAGTATTAACGTACGGCCCAGCGAATGATAGTCAACCAAATATTTTTTATAGACCTTGACCCTTTGATTCTAGTCATCATAATTTTCCGCAAATATGTATTTGGTGAGGAATAAAGGAATTTTTGACCCATAAGAGCATTGTGATTGGGATTAGGGTGTTATCCCGATAATACGGTGGGCCGAATGCCGCAGGGTCCCCTGATGGGGTCCGTACCTTACGTCGTATGTGGGACACACAGATCACACGCTGGGCTAACATATTTGGGTTTACAAATCACTTATGCATGTCTTATTAATGCATAATATTGATATGAAACCGCGTTTGTTTATCATTAATTAATTAATGCCCATATTAGTGTGATAGTTTAATTAAGTAACTACTTTTAGTAGTTTCTTATGTAGCATTATCAAATTCCAATTAATTTAATAATATGTTTATATTGTATTAATTTTATGAATTTCTAATCTATGTTGAAATTAGTTAAGTTTTGTTTGTATTTCCGTTTTGCCTTTTCCGTTTTTGAAAACGTTTCAAAGCAAAGCTACTTAGATATGCACATAAACATACGTTTCATAATCCTGCTCTTCAACATGTGCATGTTTTTACCTTTACGTAAACTTCTAACTGCCTGAAATCCTAGTGCTACCTAAGTATGAAGCATGAAGTCGCTTACAGGAAACCGTTTCAAGTGCATATTGACAAAATGGCTCATGGATATTTTTTTATAGTGTTCAAGATTATTTAAATTTTAATGTAAATATAATACAACACATTTTTTTTGACATTTTAATTAGATTTAAATACAACAAAATAATTGTACGCTTGCATGCGAGTTGAATACACTTTGAACAATACTTTTAAACACCTTTATTTATTACTGTATTCTAGGTAGCAAATGAATTTATATCCAAATCCGTCATTGAACGTCTATGTGTGAATACGTAACAAGTTTCCTAAACATAATCGCAAGCAGTCCATTCGTGTTGACACTGGTGACACCGCTTTGTGCTCTTGCCGCCTCTGTGTCAGCTCTTCAGCCGCTTGTGACAGACACCCTGACATATGGACCGCGCACTTGTCGTCGCAGCGCAGGCGCATAATTTGTCCTCCATTACGATTTAATACAGGCCCTAATAAAGGGTCCGATAAAGGCTCGTCTTTCCACCAACTGTTCCATCTGAACGAGGGTGGCTACATTTAATTATGCATTTGGACTATTGAAAGTAGTACTTTGTAATGGATTTTTTAGTGGACTCGAGATGCTGAGCTGTATTTTAATGATTATAGAGTCTCAAAGGTCTCTTTTAGTATGTACGGCAAGTGTCTAATAATTAATAACAAAGGCTGATATTTCTCAGCAGTGATTCATTATATTTTGCCTTTATTTAGTGTTTCCTAAGTTTGTTCTCGTAGATGAACACACTCGTTTTAAATATTCCGTTAAACCGTTATCACATGAAAAAAAGTAGCTTACTAAAATATCCAAATTCCTAAGCATAATAGTTAACTCCTATGACCGTTAATAAAGCGCTGACAATAGCTATCAACATTTTAATAAAGTTTTAACAATACGCAAAATAGGCCAATTTGTCATCGCGCAGCCAAACTAAACATTTAATTTGACGTTTTCGCCGACGACAAATGCAATGGGTTGGTACTTGTGAAATGAAGTGTGAATATTGCATCTCGACGGGGTGCAGTGGCCCCCTGGTTTCGGCGCCCCGCACTGCGGGGCATGGTGCGGGGCTCGGCTCGGCCAGCTGTGCCCACCCTTGCCGCGAGCACAATGCCGCTTAAATTACAGACAGGTACCATTCAGTGTCGATCTTGTTTCATTGTTTTGTTTGCAGAAAATATTGGCAACACGTGCGCGGGATGTGACCGACTTTTGAGTTGATTTTGTAACTTTGGGGGTTTCATAATGTTTTAATGTTTATATATGAAATCTATTGCGAGATCTTGGTTTAGATAAAGTTCATTTGCACTAATTGTTATTAAAATATACAGTTAGTCACGTTGAAATGAATCACTGGTTGTTTAAGTGAGGATTTTATACTGGTTGAAGAAATAAAGTTATTGACTACGCCAACGGAGCATTCCTATTGTAAACTAACCATAATCTAAAGATAGGACAGGTAAGTATACAACGTGAACTAGTGCATAGATCAGCATTTCGCAATTGTAACTTGTAATAAATACACCAGAACTCTTGTTATGCAATGCGTATCTCTCAACCCCCCTTCCTTGTTCCAGCATGCCTAGTACTCTTGCTGAACGCCGTTGCGCACGCGCTGCGCCGCGGCCCGCACCACCCCCACGGGCAGTCCCCCGTGGAGCAGAAGCACCACCACTACCGCCCGCGGGGATCCGAGTCGCTCACTGCCGACGAGCAGCTTTTGCATGACGTACAGTGAGTATCAACCTTCTTAGGGTGCCGCTTCACTCCTGAAGGCAGGCTTGGCTCGCCTAGCGAAGCAGCTGGCTGAGCTGGCTCATGTTCCTCAACCATGATTTTACGCCTTCCGGTGCGTCTCTTGCCTTCTACTTTGCCTATCATAATCGATTAAACTATACTGGCCCGCAAAACTAAGTATCATACTTACAATGAAATTTTCATTAAAAGTTTGATACTTGGTTTTGAGGGCCAGTGTAGCTGGTATATATCATGCTGAAGCATGGGCTCAAGATAACCAACGCTTTTTGATGGTTTACATCAGTTTGCTTGACATGTGGACGCGCCAAAGTACTGTCTTGTTCTTAAGTTTTTGGGTCCAGGTGAAGCTTGCGACGATAGCACTGCTGCAAGAGTACCAATAACCAAACCAATAAAGAGAATATGCTAGCGGCGTCTAGTCCATACAAACGTACGAGTATTCCCCTGTTTCCTATCTGCGGATAATCATTACAGAATTTATTTGTCGTTAACATTTGCCTTGATCTCACTCAAGATTAGTTTATTATCGGGAGGCGGAGCGTTTGGTCGAATAGAGAACGAAATGGCAAGTGGAGCATACGAGTGTGACATGGAAAGCCGTCCCAACTCTTCCTTCTTCTTCTAGGCACATAGAGGAGGACACCAACGTCCTGACCCCAGAGGTTCTCGCTAAGATGTCTCCCGAGGAGCTGGAGTTCCACTACTTCTCCGCTCACGACTTCGACAGGAATTCCAAACTAGATGGATTGGAACTACTTAAGGTTGGTGCATTATTGTATAAATCCCTTTAATCTCCTTTATTGCAATATGTCATTGGAAGATAATTATTTTACACCGAGATAGTCATCGACGATTGACATCAATAGATATTGGTTGTAACGTGAAAGTACATATCAAACGTCAAATAAACGTTTTATTTCTTCTTTTATTGGAATACACCATACTTTTACAATTTACATTCAAAAACATTAAAAAACCTTATTAAGGAAAAGGCTTACTTACCGCGTTGTTTCAATTTGGTTTGACCCTTAGACCAAGGCGTCCAAACCTTGAAAAATAATAAAAAGGTTCCAATTTAAATATTATACAATAAAAATGGGTTTATTTTTAAGGTGGTACATATTAACAATTTATTTAATTTGATTTCAGGCGGTCTATCATACATTGGAACATGAGGACACAGACCCTTTCGCCGACATGGTAATAGAACCGGAAGTTATTGATGTTGACGATTATATTGGTAAGCAACTAATGTTATTGAAGCAAACAGAATGAAGGAAAGGCCCGTTGCCAACTTACAGTACAAAACACTTTATTGTACACCATACACAGAAAAAAAACAAACACATAAATACAATTAACAACGTAAAATTAACTATAAAGGAGATAGGCGAACATCCATAGAGTCTTGGGCCCAACCGTTACACTAAGTAAATTCAGTAATGCTGGGTATTTGGGTGATGGATGAGTAAATAAATATTCCTTCTGAGTGGTAAGTTTTCTAGTACATATTTATTTATACACATAAGTACAATGCCAAGAAGTGTTAAAAAGTTTTTCAGATTCGGGTAAATTCGATAAGAATCACATAACTAAAAGAGTAACAGAGAAGCACAATCAAGAAGCCCGCTTATAAGAGCAATCGCGTTCTATGCATATACATACAGTACTAAATAATTAATCATTCATTAGCTGTTTGCGACAGGGTTCCTCAGTGCAGTGACCCACCAATTAAATTTGGTTGACTGTACTAGCTTAGAGATTATATGGAGACGGTGTCAAATTTTTCCTTATTTGTTTTAAACCACTTCTCTGTTCCAGCGCTAGTCGACCGTACGCTCCAGACGGACGACACGGACAACGACGGGTTCGTGTCGTACGCTGAGTACCGCGCCGCCCGCGCCGCCAACCCCTCCGAGCGGACACCGAGAGTATTGGCTGCTAACTCACCCCCGTAGTAGTAATATAGCGTCAAGTACTAGCCACTAACACCCCACCGTGAAAGTAAGACTTTTGAGTACTGGCTTTAAGACCCCACCGTGGAAGTAATATTTTTGAGTACTGACTACCGTGAAAGTATAAGAGTGTCGAGTACTGGCCGTTAATACCCTGCCGTTGTATAAGGAATAGCTATAGTAGGGAAAATAGTAAAAATTGTTTTTTTATAATAATTTTATTTACGAGTATAATGAAAAATATTCTAACATAATAAAAGCTTTGCAGAGCTAACACTGCACCTTTTTGCTAGCGGCCCGACGTCGCGGTTACCCCAATCGGTAATTTGCCTACGAAGCTATCGGTCCCAGGTTCAATTCCCGGCAATTTGTGTGATGAACACGAGTATATTTGTTCTTAGGTCTTGGCAGGTGCGTCAGGCTTGTTTTTAATGTGTTTACCCATCACACAAGCCTGGTTTGGGACTCGGTATTTTATGTAAGATCTTCTCCAGATATTTATCTGGGAAAAAGGTTTACACAAATTGATGTGTTAATTTAATCTCTTTATAATGCAACTGTAGACAAACGTTAAGTACTTAGCCAAATATTTTGACTGGACAATAGTTGTTATCAAGGCTGATGTATAAAACATGCTGCGCGCTGCCACAAATTATTTGGACAAGGCAAAGGAGGCTGATGGTTATGATAAGTTAATTTATTAACGATGTAATCAAGGAATTAATGTTTTGCAGTTTGACATAATTCGTCAATTAGCCGTGTTATACATTTCCCGTCGTGACATGACACGAATGACACGGAAAATGTATAACCCGTCAAAATTACGTATTATGTTATGTCCAATAGCGAGAAACCTCACCTAAACTTTTAGGTTAAGATGTTTTACCAGATAAGTAAGATGTGAAAGAATGGACCGATTAAAGATAGGAACAAGCTTGTATGTTCTGTCGAGCCAGAAGCTTATTACTAAAGTGTGGAGTTCACCAAAAATTAGGCAGATGTTAAATGTAAGTTGTCAAAAATACCAGTGAACAATTTATTTTAAATCCGCACTTAGCACGGTTAGATATACCGTTGCAGTGTATGTTGTGCAAGCTTAACTGCAGTTGTGTGTTTCTGTGAAGGCACGATTTTTTTTAATGATGTCCACTGAGCAGTGCGACGCGCAGACGTGCGAGTAAGTACGCCTACTTAAACTCGACGACCTTTTTCGCCCATTTTTACCTTTAGAAGTTCGCGTACTTAGTGACTCACGGGAGAGTAAGACCGCCGAGCGATAAGTACGGCATACTTACGAGTAGGTACTCGCAAGTCTATCTGGTACTTTACTCGAAAAAGTTCAGCTGATTTGAACGTGTAAAAATAGGAGTATTGTTTTTTTAAGGTCACGTTAAGCTATACTTACTGGTGACATTAGTTATTTTCATCGTTTTAAGTGAAGTTCGCAAACGATTAGAAATGACAATAACTTGATTTAGATTTTATACTCTTCTTATCTAATTGAATTTAATAAGTAGAGTACTAAGTTTTATTTTAATAATATAGTGTTAAATTTGAAATGTTTGTGTAACTAAAAAGTAATTAAGTAGGCGTCAATTGAAATGGACACAAATGTAAACAATCTGTTTTGCACATAACCTCAGTGTTCATCGAGCGTGTTGTCATTTTAAAAGAATGAATATGACTTATTTAATCGTAAAGATTGTTTAAAAGCAATAATTAAGTTGATCCTAAAAAAACCCTCACTCTATCTTCAAAAGAACATGATTTTGGAATAATAATGGTAAAGTGGTAAATAATAAAGGTGTAGTGTTGTTACCATTTTTGCCCATTTAAATCGACAACGACTTTATAAGATTCGTGCACTCAAGCGATATTGTGGGAATTAGCAATAAACGAGAGTTATGTCAATGTTTTTTATTTATTATATCAGAATTACATTAAACAATTACTTAGGTACTGCAATAATTATTTACATGACTAATAAAATATATATGAATAAAGAACGCGCTTAATTTAATATAGAGGTAGGACAATTATAAAATTGCTGTACTGCAAAATAAAAGAAGCATAAAATCGTCCCTCCACTAACGAAAATAGCATCGAGAAATGCATAGGTACATTCAAACTATTTATAAGTAAATAAGTATAATCTGTTTTGTTCGTTTACAAACATCTAATTGAGTAAGAACACTAATAATCACACGATAAAAAATTACAAACAAAAAAATTGGGGACTCCTTCAAAATTCCGAATAACTTTTTTCCGAATATTCATTTGTGTAAATTTTTATTTTTGCGAAAGCTATGTTACGCTGGAGCTATTGT
The DNA here is from genome assembly GCA_963966035.1 of Acleris laterana. Taxonomy (NCBI): domain Eukaryota; kingdom Metazoa; phylum Arthropoda; class Insecta; order Lepidoptera; family Tortricidae; genus Acleris; species Acleris laterana. The sequence continues at coordinate 11,019,637 of OZ014452.1, forward strand.
AGATAAAATGTTAGGCTAGGTTCGTTCGATTTATAAGCGATAACAAAAATTTTGGAATTATGACTCTTCGGAGTTATGTGGTGTACCAAATAAAATGAATACGTACGAATGATGACAAATATGTAAGTAAACATTCAATTTAAAAGTAATACTTAATGGCGTCCATACGCCCCCAACGATGCAAGGCTTTAATTTGTCGTAGGCACATCACTACCAATGGTCAGTGATAGGTACTAAAAATAATACCATTAGAATACTCATATACCTACTTTAAACACGAAGTCAATAATAGTGGTTCTATTCCCTACACTGGTAGCGCGAGTCGCAATTCATCCCTTCCTCCCCCCACTGAGACGCTTTCTTGATGCCTTTTGATACCTCTTCGTACGACTCCAACTCCACGGTGTTCCTGAAAAACATTTATAATAATGGTGGTGGTGGTGGTCCGTAAGATCATTTTAAACTTGAAACCAGAAAGGGCGAGTGAAATCGGAGAGTAATAAATATTAAAAAAAATAGACTGCGCCGAGCGTACACCGGATGTACGTACAGTGGCGCCCTCATTACTATTATTGGGTTTTCTAATAAAGTAAAGTATTTCCTTGAAATTGGTTGGTAGTTTTTTGCACTACAAATGAAAACACTAAACTTATAGGGTATATCATACAGTTTAATAAAAATTCACCTTCGAGTTCTCAACTTAACGGAAAAAAGTGGCCACCGTTTCCCGTTAAGCGACTACTCAAAGGGTAATTGTTATTTAAGTTTGTGGCGTATTGGGATACGCCACAAACTTACTTAACTTTAAATTGTGTTTTTCTTGCGCTACAAAACGACACACAAGCACAAGACATATTCTTATGTGCTTAATCCTGAACCTACCCTTGCAGTAGCCTAGCTCCCTGCAGCAGTATCTCGGCCCCCGAGGAGTACAGCGCCGCCTGCTGCGGCTTCTGGCAGGACAGGCGGTACAGGCAGCCGAAATCCTGGCTCTGCTGGCCGGCCAGGTAGTTCAGATACAGGAGGATCTCGTCCTCAGTGATGTAAGACGCGTTCTTGTTGTCTGTGTAAATATGAAAGGATTTTGTGCTCGTAAGATATAACTGATATTATACGTCACAGCGAGGAAACTTAAAGCGTTTTCAATCCACTCCGTGTGCTTTTGTGAACTTTATTGACTGCCGGAGCGCACCGTCGTGAATTAATAACACTTATAACCAACTGAATAACAGAAAGCAAGCCTTAAAAACCCAACGGCAGGTATCTGCAGCATCAGGACTGTCGTAGTTGTAATATAGCCTATAACACTCTTTGGGCGAATACCAATCCAATGATACCCTGTATTTTAAAATCTGCCAAGGCGTTTAACATACAGTATGTTACGAAGAAACATGGATACATACATGGTCTGATAAATATCATCCTGTTTTTTGGGTAATATTTCTCGGGTAGTCGCGTAACAAACCACTAAATAATTATGTGTTAAATTGAATAAGAGACAAATACAGTGTGTTAATTAACCGTATACAAGACTAGCGACCCGCCCTTGCTTCGCTTCAGTTTATGTGAGTATGATATATAGCCTAAAGCCTTCCTCGATAAATAGGCTATCTAACACTGAAAGATTTTTTCAAATCGGACCAGTAGTTCCTGAGATTAGCGCGTTCAAGCAAACAAACAAACCCTTCAGCTTTATAATATTATAGTACAGATTCAAGAAACCTATACAACAAAGCAACGAGGAAGCCGTGCAAAAACTACCAACATGGCTATTTAACGCTTCACAGTGACCGCCAGACAATGGTAAATGGACTCAACAGTAAACGGGGATCCCAACAAAGGCGGTGGGAGCCACCGGTCACCGTGGCCGCGGGTAATCCCACCGATGGGATTAGGCCGGGACACGGCAAACGCATCAACGGGTTGTGCTCATCCTACTTAGCTAAACGGACTTGTCTTACAGGGTGGAGCGAAAAGGACTTGGAAAGAAACTACAATAAATATTGAACACAGCTAATTTTACGTGTCGGACATTTTTTTATTAATAAAATGTATGTGTTATTATACCATAAAGCCTATCAATTACAAATGAACAGGGATCCTAGGATGTAACCAAATTGATTTTGATATGTTTTTATATTTTCAACGTTGATAGCTCTTAATTACATATTATCCGAGTTAAAAACTACGCGATAACATGTCAAAGTTAATACGGTCTTATATAGTAGAATCTCTAATGCCAATAAGTAGGTACTGTTTATATCTCTAGCAATAAAAAAATGCTTTTCAGTAGTATTCATGGTATTCGATTAATAAAACAATAGTACGTTCAGTTTGTGGGATTAAAATACCTACTGTATATTTTCTTAATCACATTTAATTTTGACGGTTCAAAATCAAAGAATGCATCAATTTAATTTACGATGCAATTGCCTGATTGTGCAAAATGTACTTACTGAATTATCAAAAAGTGTTTAAAAGTTGAAGGAAATCTTGAAGCTCGGCCTACCCAGCTCTGGGATGACAGGCGTGAAGGTATGTATGTGTATATGTGTAAGTAAGATGCAATTTATTTTTGTAATAGGTATAAAGAACTTTAATTTTGCTACACTGTTTTTTCCACCCTGTATAAAAGTTTTGCTCTTGTACGACCTTTCGACAGTCTTGTGTTAGTAGGTGGTCAGAAGTGTGTAACTGTTCATTTTAACCCGAAACGACGCATGTGCAGTGCGGTAAATAAACCTTATTTTGAATAAAAGAGGGTCGAATCTAATTCGTATTGGCCTAGGAGGGCTACTGTCCAGGAAAGGCAGATGGTGATTAGGAGATTAATCGATGGTCAATCGGTCATTATTGGAGATGTCCATTTTGCGGAAGCGTGCCGGGGCTTAGTGTAATGGATTTAAAATACGGGCTGTTGCTTGTTTGTAGTTTTTTTTTTGCTGACAAACCAACACCGTTTTCAAAGGCGCAGCTTTCGATCTCGAAACTTTGAAGGCGATTAATATTTTGCACGCTTAGTCAAGTTTCCAACCGCTTGGCTTAGTATTTTATGTAAACTAAAATTTGTTTTTTTTGTAGTTCCCAAACAGAAAATTATTATTGGCTACTTTAACCAAGTCTGTGGTTTTTACTTTCTGGTTTCCGAGATACAGGTACAGGTACCTGGTAACTAGGGAATGCAATATAACCGGTTATTGGCCGTTTTTGTATGAAATAGCCGGGTAAAACCGGTTATAACCGGTTATTTGCATTCCCTACTGGTAAACAACCACTAGACGTAACATTTGTGAATTAAATGACAAAGTATTCTTATTTTTGTAGCGGAGGTTACAAGATTAAGGGCCTGTTTCACAATCGACAAGTAAATTTATATGTCACATAAAGTTGTCTCTCTCCTTGTCTATTTTCAAGTGTACGACAAAGAAAGGGCTAAACTTATCCGTCAAATATCCTTTACTTGTCGATTGTGAAACAGGCGGTAAATGTATCTTCTTAGGTATGTACTACCAATTAGACTTACAACCTTGCTAAAAGTAGCAAAGTTATTGACCTTACCGTCAAGACTCCTCCCGTAGTGGTGATCTCCCTTCCAGGTTCCAGCCCCGAAGTACCCAGCAGCCAGGATCAGCGACTTCAACACGATCAGGATCACCAGGTTTGTCAAATTTAGACTGAGGACCTGTGTAAGGCAGACAAACTTTTCGGTTAAAACAACTGTAATATACGATGCGTTGGCATGGCTTCCATAGACTACAGTTTACCTGCAGCCGAAAGGCAATCAGGCCGCCTGACAGTCCAAAAACCGTGATAGAATGTATGAAGCCTTAAAGGGTCAGTTTCATCAGTCGATAGACCGGATGCTTGTAACAATCCATTGACGGGTTGCTTTAACATTTTCGAGCTGAGAGCTATTGCAGGGACGCAATGCGTCACGAAGAGCATGCGGGCTATCGCGCGATGTAACCGAGCCTTAATAGAAACTGATAGTCTGTGTTGTTAATACGATGAACTGGCAGGCCAATATCGGCCAATTAGGCCTCCTCGAATTGCCTGACTGTGTTTTGTTACTTTGATATTTTTGTATGTTCATAGCAAAGAAATAGCCTGTATTACTTCTGGGATAAAAGTCAATCCACAACTACAGGCACTACAGGAGAGCACTGACACTGTTACAAGGACGCATACCCACATACATACTAAAACTTAGCTCCTTATTTCATTTCAATTAACTTCTTTATGACCGTAAGGCCAGCCAGTTTAGAGCAGACCTTTACAAGTTCTCAGCTCCTGGTAGGATGACTAAACTAGGTGTTCTTGCTAAAACGACGGAAAAGATTACAGTTTCAGATGTCTTAAAAAATTTAGACTTTTTACTTTAAAGCGGATTTTAATGAGTTATCAAGAACCATGATGTTTTGAGTGCCAATGTGAATCATAAAAGATAAGGGGTTGCTTTTAAATATGACGTCATTTTCTAAGAACATAACGATGACTCAGTTGGCTACTCACTTTCGATTTTCTCAAGTCACGTGCAAAAGATGTCAGTTAGAAAAGGGATCATTTAGCCATATACAATAGGTATAAAGAGCTTAACGTTTTTTGATTTAGTTAGATGAGAGTTGCGAAATTCATAATTTTCGTACTTGAAGTTATTTTACTTATTTTATGCTACAACTTTTTTGCAAATACTGAGTTGAGTATGAACCAAAATATTCACGGGGTATCCGGGCTGATCAAATTACGCTTCAATATAATTAACATAGATTAATTTTTAATTTATATTCGAATCAAAAGAAGCTGTTAGATCCAAACTAACGAATATTAAACTAAAAATGTCATTTCAATTGTTTTACGTTTGTTTGGTCTCGCTCATTAACGGCCTAAAGCACTTGCAACAAAAACAAAAGACTGCCTCTATTGCATGTGCAATACGCCATTAAGTTAATTGCGTGCAAAGTTAAGTAAAGTGCTGTACGAACCTGCGAGACGCAGTCAAAACCAACCTGACTGCTACCGGTCGACCTCGCCAGGAAATCCTTCGCGAGAGAGTTCATCATCTGACCACCAGCGCCACTGAGGAAGCTACCAGCAGAGCTCAGCAGCGTCGACCTGGCGTACTGAGCCGTGTCGTTGGAATCACTGTCGATTCTCTCCAAAGCGTGCCTCTTAAATGGAACAGGTGGTTTCTCTCGCGGTAGTAAAGCGTTTGTATCGATCGCTTGCTTTGGATACATTTTCTTCGCGTACTGGGGAGAAGAATAGGCTCCAGAATGTTCTCCCGCTACCAACACGACACTGCATAGGAACAGGTAAACGACGACCATCTTGGATTGGGGTGAGAGCGCGACTGGAGGAACAGGTAGTATTGAGACGGCTCGGACATGCTTTGCTGTTTTATCTCTTCCCGGCCGCTTTTGTTTGTCGCACGCACGATGACATCTGCTAATGGTGCTATTGTTGTTGCTTTTTAGTGGCAACGTGGGGTTTTTGTTTATTGAATGGTGGAGTAAGGATTGTAGCGGTTATACGTAATGGTTTTTGTAGGTTTTGGGGTATGAGAAATAAGATAAGCGTTGGTAGTGTTTGAAACAAGCGCCTTTATATAATGATAAAGTAAAGTTTGTAAGTATGATACTTTTGACAAGTCATGAAAGACACTTCATGTGACTAAATAAGTACAGCACATCATCGGTAACCACTGACAGAGTTGAATTTTTAACTGCCCCACCTAGAATCGTAGCTACCTCGACTAATTACATAATTTTAATAAAGATACCTCCTTCTTTTTTATAACATACTAAGTCCTGCCCGTGACTACATCTGCGTAGAAGTCATTCATCGCTTTTTCTCGAACTAAATAACTATCCGGGATAAAAAGCATCCGGAATTATCTATCACTATAGCAAATATCACGTTGATCTGTTTAACCGAAAATAAATAAACAAACAATGAACACGCTTTTGGTTTTAAAATATTAAATATTAAGGACAGTTTCTAATAAATTCAGATTCACAAAACTATTTGAAGCGCATTTTAAGATACTTACTTTTATAGCAGTGTTGCAAGTAAAGCAGCGTAACGCAGAGGCGACGGCCGCATTAGTTGCAGGGCGACGATGACAAACGTGGCGGAACATCTTTGTTTACACCGACATGTCGATTGTTTCCGTAACCGCCGGAATGTGGGCCAGCCGTGGTTTCGGTAACCGTGACATAACAATGCTCCCATCGTGACACCATTTTATTGAAATAAAGACAATTAATTTAACCATGTTGGTTATTGGGACCGAGCGCGACGACAGCGCCATGTGACAGGCAGCCATTATGGACAATATTGTCACCGTTGTCAAACAAGAAGTAAGTAAATATTGTGAAAAATATTAATTAAATCTTGTGTTATTTTACTATATTACACAATTTTGGACAATGGTAGTCAGTAACATTATTGCCAATAATATTAAAATTGTTGTTTTCAGTGAGAAATGAGCCTACTCGTGACTTACTTTTTTTTTCTTACGCCAAATATCCATTTATTTCTTTGGTCTCGTTTCCACCATGGTCTTGGAAATTGGTAAAATTTACAGTCGCTATTCTTCTCGGTGTTATTACAATTCACAACAACACATCTTACCAGGACCATATTTTTATCTCAAAAACGATTAGAAAATGTTTACTGCAATATGGATTTGACAGCTCAAGTCAGCGGCAAAAATGTCAATTTTAGCCGTAGCGAGCGCTGTGATCGTTTAGGCTACCCCCTCCACCCGCTTTGCACTCTGCCAATCGGCATAACCGATCTTTTGCATGCACCCAAACCGCGGCGGGCCTAGTATGGCTACGTGCTGCGTCTATATCGCGTGTCGACTGTGGATAAAGCATCTGTCACTCTCCTACTTATTTGGGTGTATTGCAAAAATATTGTACATAGTTAACTAAGGACTTAATTGAGACAACGTTAACTTTCTTCCATTGTTTTTACTTTGTATAACGATAGTTATCCATATGATTATATGACTAATATTCGTTACACAAAGGAAAAAGTTAAGGATTGTTAAGGATTTTCTAATTGAGCCCTTAACCAATTTAGGTGTCACAAATTGATGGATGCCTTATCCACACTGTCACGCGACAAACGCAGCCATGTTAGGGCCGCAGGAAGACATTTACCTATGCACGTTACCTACCCCTTAACTATATAAATAACAAATGTAGGGTACACGGAAATATCATGTGTAGTCATATTTAAAATGAAGAGTTCTCAAGAAAATATTAGTTACCATTCGGTTATATATATGACTAACAGTAACTTGTCACTTTCATCGCGCTCTAATAAATAAACTGCCTTCTCCTGATAGAAACACATAAAACATTTTTAAATAGCTATGGGGTTTACTATTAGAGAATAATGCGCAAGAAATCCAACAAATTTTATTTAATGAGTTGAACAGTAAGTTTCTTTTATCTTATATATAAATGTATCTATGTGACTATTTTGGTAGTATTGTATTGTTTTCTTTGCGTTTACTTATGTACCTGCGTATTAAAGAAAGCAGTAACAACATAACTGCACTTTGCCAGTAAAAGTGCAATCCCCTCGGTTCACGGTATGCGTCCGAAACAAACAGTGAAACAATGCAATTGTATCGATTTGAGTCATCAGTGTCATCACTAGTAATGGTGGTTGTTTAAAATAACTAGTTGATGTATGATAGTAAAAATTGTTCCGCTGTTTTGCCTGCGTCGGACTTTTTATGACACGGTGGTGCGGTATGAATTACCATCATTATTATAATACCAACTTGTTGTAAAAAAAAAAGTATTAATTTTTTTATACCTTTTCAAAATCAAATAAGTAGGGTTTGAATTCACGACTTTTTTTAATTTTTATGTTATTAACGGTTAAGTAGGTATTAAGTTATTGATAAGTACTAAATGTACGCCCAAGAATAAATAAATAAGTAAATAGTTCATTGCGAACTTTACATAATTATTGATATTAAAATCGAATTTAAAAAGAAGTGGAACAAAAACCAAGTTCTAAAAACCCATCTGCTGTTTGGATAATGTCGTTAATATAAAGATAGTTTGCATGTTTTCGCCAATTTCATATAAAATAACGTAAAGAACCATGCATACATACAGGTCAAAAACATTATCCTCCTTCTTCAGCAATCGGGTAAAAACGAGGTTTGCTGTATGGGTGTTGCTGTGTGTGTGTGTGGACTACAGCCGCCACGTCGCACGTAGGTATGTATAAAATAGGTAAAACAACTTTTCACAATCCTACTTTCGTAAGAGCAAAAAGCAACAAATAAATGACATCAATAATGGCGGCAATTCGATCCTCCGTGAAGACGAATACTTTTTTTTAAATTATAGACAAATGAATGAAGTCCCTATTCTCAAGTCACTCGAGATCAAATGTCATGCGGTTTATATTAAAAAACATACTGAATTGACGTTTCGAGTCGATAACTGTTTTAGGCCCGTATTAATAAACTAATCTCAATTCTAATGCTCGTCTCGAGATGTGTCAAAAATTACAGTGTTCTATGGTTTGACGTTTACTTTAACGTATCTTGTGACGCGCATCTCAGCCAAGATGAGTTTATATTAATACGGGCCTTAATATCTATGAATACTAGAATAGAGACCCTCTTGAGTTTGGACAGCTGTTCCAAATTTAAACTCATAACCTTACCAAAATCTATACTGTTATAACATTATAGTACAGATTTTACCTATTGCCACAGACAAGAAAGTTCTCATAGTAAAATTGGTTGTAATAATGCTGGCTATTTCGTACGGGTTTTGAACGCATAATAGAGGACTTATGATATGTGTGTAGATAAATATAATTATAACACACCTCTGTTCTGTCGGTTTTTAACAAATTGATGCAGTTTATGAGTCGTCAGTATACGTGGATGTTTAACAGCGCCATCTATGAAAATTTTCCTAAATCTTCTAAAGGAAGGTAAAGCTACGCGAGTCTTCTGGAGAATGCAACTAGTTGCATCTTGTCTTTTGTTATAAAACCGCAAAGTATCTAAAAATGTATAAACCTTTAATTGACTTCATTAATTAAAACGAAATTAAGACATTTTACAAGTATTATTTTAAATCCAAACCATAAAATATAAGTGACATGATTTTGCAAGTCTGAAATGGCGCTGAAGGTTCTGAATCGAACTGCTTTTCGTTTATGCCTCCCTGGTAAACGCGGAAGAGAAATCTGACACGCCCGCGACCCTATTTTTAACACTCGAAGGAGGGGTGTTGTTAAAACTATTTGTATAGGTATTTCAGGATGGTTCTTAGCGGGGGCTAGAAAACTGTTTAAGGAATGAAGGGGTGGTCATATTCGCCATTATATCAGGGGTTTTTACCTATTTAATAAGTACCTATGTAGTTAGAGTTGGTTTATACGAAAAAAACTTGTTATTTAGCTGGGGCTCTATTCTAATTTGTAAAACCCTATTAATCACTTTTGACATGTTATTTTAACTGTCAAGTAATAAAGAGTTATCATAATGTTCACAATACGATAACATATCAAAAGTAATATGGTTTTACCGAGTAGAATATAGCCTCTATAATAGAGAACTGTTGTTAGGACCAAACTAATAAACTCACTTTTCAGATTGGTTATTGGCTTGTAAAAAAGACGTAGTAGTCTGCTAGTTCAGGGAATGTCTCAAAGATGACGCCTTTAAAGTGTCCTTGTCACACTAGAACAGCGTGATCGACCAAACTCTTCCGCGTTTACTAGGAGCACATAAAATTAAACAGCTTATGTAGGGCAGGGGTGTATTGATTTATTTAGGACGCGTTTCCATTCTTGCAGAGCTTGTCAGAAAGAACCGAGACCGACCAATAAGGTTGTACAATACGCACACATATGAATCGTACGATGAATCTGGTTGGCCAGTTGCGGACGTTGTTGTCAACCTATACTCTGCTCCGTTTGAGTAGGAACGCACCTATTCTGATGTTGGACAAATTGAAAGAAAATATTTGCTGATTTTTGATCAAGGAAGGCCTTAAGTTATAATTTATAATTTATGATAATATGTTGTGGGTATGATTTGTTTTAATTCCAATTCTAGTCAGTCAGACAAATCAATTTGGGTGGTTGGATACCTACGGGATATATCTCTTAAAGTTTCCATGATGCCTCTGAAAGTAGAAAATTTCCGAAAAGCACCTACTTCGTATTTCAAGCTTTTATTTAACTTGCTTCGTTCGTCTGTCATTCCGGTTTAAATCTTGCGAGTCAACATTGAACCGCTTCCTGGTATAAATGGCATAATTTAAAAGACACACAAGTAAACCTGAGAGCAATGCAATATTATAGTATGGCAACTATAGGAACTAATCTGATGATGGAGTCAGTTAGTGGTACGTAGTAACTCTAATTAATTCTCCTCTGTGGTACCTAATCAGTTGTCCTGGGTACGTATCGTAGACCTAACGAAATGGAATACATTAATTTAGTCTCGATAAGCAGATAAGGATAGTGCAGCAAAAAGTTCAGCCTGCACCAACAGATTGTATCAAAAATTCATCAAATTCAAGTCAAAATATGAAAACAATCTGCATGGCTGCTAAAAGCAGTTCAGGAAAAATCGATTATGCTTTTGATTTCCTGAACCATTTTTCCCACGGCATTGTACTAGGAACGCATAAAATGAAACCAGCCTGTGGAAAGCTCCCTGCATTCGACATTTTTCTAGGGGTAATTTTTCAGCTGCTAAGTAGTTCAGGAAAAGTCTCATAGATGACGCTTTTGATTCCCTGAATCACGTCTCCCACGTCATTGTACTCGTAGTAGGAACGCATAAAAGGAAGGCAGGGATATATTGATTCTAAGGTACGTTTTCATTAAAACAAAGCTAAGTCGAGAGGAGCAAACTGACCAATCAGGTTGTACAATATACACACATAAAGATGGTTCAAGAATTTTACTAGCCAGTTTGCCTTCCCTTCGCTCAGTTCCGTTTAAATAGGAACGCACCCTTACCACACGAACAGCGTGATCGACAAAACTCTTCCGCGTTTACTAGGAGCACATAAAATGAAAGAGCTTATTGAGGGCAGGGGTGTATTGATTTATTTAGGATGCGTTTCCATTCATACTGTGCTTATCAAAAGGAAGTGAGACCGAGCAATCAGGTTATACGATACACACACATACGGATTGTACGATGAATCTGATTGGTCAGATACGCTCCACACCGCTCACCTCCATTTAAGTAGGAACGCACCCTTATTGCTGTAGGACAAATTTAAAGAAATTGGTGGCAAATTGACGATAGAAGAAGCCTTCAATATGTCTATAACTTATGATTTGTCCAATACGCAAACTAAATATTTATCAAAATGTTTTAATTACATACATACACATACCTTTATGCCTGTAATCCCAGAGTGGGGTAGGTAGAGTTACAGAATTACCTTTAACTTTAAAAACTTTGCAACACATTTTGCACAAATAGGCTAAGATGTTTACCAGCATATTAGTGACAGTTGCAAGCCCATCGACTAACGGTACTACATGCCTATAATTCCTTAGTAGCGTCTTACGACATCCACATGATATCCACACTATTCTTACCTGGCATCCACGATATAATTATTAACTTGAATTCTAATGAGTCAGACATCGATTTGGGTGGCTTGATATGGATTATACAGGGTGTCCGGAACATAGTGGACAACCTTACAGGGCTGGATATCTCGGCTCAGGAGTGTCCAAAATATGATAAATCAACTTATCAAAATTTCGGAAATGCCCTGTTCACCAGTAGTACCCTGGTTCACCATTTTCGATGCCACAACCATAGTTGTTAGAATTTTTCAGTTTCTTTGCTGTGAAAGAAAGCTGATAACATTTTCTTTAAGACCCTTTTAACAAAATGAATAAATAAGTATTTCAATCTTTTAAATTTTTCAATTCAAATTTAAAGTGTAGAAATCTAAGTTTTTTCCCGTTATACCTATATCCCATTTCTGAATCTCCATTAAACAAGAAAATTTTACAAAAGCATTATTGCAGGTTTTGATAAAAAATTCAACCGTGCGATGTCAAACTTGCCGGAATAAAAATTCAGAGTATTTATTTATTTCGTTATAAAGGTCTTGAAGCAAATTTAACTAAAAAAATCTAAATAGCTGAGTTGTCATTGCATGGAAAATGGTGAACCAGGGTACCGCATTTCAAAATTTTGTAAAGTTGAGATATCTTGTTGTACGTGCGACTTTTGCAAAACATAAATTATCATATTTTCAACACTCCTGAGCTGAGCTATCGAGCCCTGTAAGGTAGTCCAATACATATATACCGGACATCTTTCTTAAACTACTTTTCGTCATTTTGTCTCAGGGTAGTTTTTCAGCTGCTAGTAAGTTCACGAAAAGTCTTATACATATATAGATGACGATTTTGATTCCCTGAATCGCGTCTCCCACGCCATTGTACTAGGAACGCATAAAATGAAATAGCCTATGGAAGGCAGGGATGTATTGATTCTAGGGTACGTCTCCATTAAAGAAGAGCTAAACGGAGAAGAGCGAACCGACCAACCAGGTTGTTCGATACACACACGCATAGGTAGATGGTTCGAGAATTTGATTGGTTAGTTTGAATTCCGTTGGCTCAGTTCAGTTTAAATAGGAACGCAGCCTTACGACAGTTCGAAGAGAATTGGTAGAACTGATTTTAACTCTACTGCCGAAGGAGGGTAATGTTTAAAATGTTTAGTCGATCAAGAACCACATTTTTTGGTCTTCAATAAAGAGTATTTCGTCGGCTTAGTGCAAGAAGTCACTAAAGGCATAAAATCACTAAGTACAGGTACAAGCACAGGCGGATTCGCCGCGACTTACTCTTTCTAACGCACGGATCCATTTTTTTTTACATTGATTAATTTCGATGTTACAGCCATGACATTAAGTCATTAACTTAACTTTTTGCCTTGTTGATTTGATGTAAATTGGTTTTAGACCATTACTAAGTTTAAACAAAACAAATTTGTTATTTTTTATCTTTTTATTTTGTTTAAATATTCACTTTTGTTACTTATCAACTTTAAAAAATAAAACAATATGAATAAAGCTATGAAAGTATTTGAGCTAGAATTCATTATATGCATATAGTTACTTTTAGCAAACCGTAAAACGAAAATAAAAGTTATTATCATGCTTTAATGATTTTTAACAAAATGAGCATTGGATGCACATTACCACTTTTACTTTAGTATAAAATAACTAAAGCACTTTATAAAGTTTAAAAAAAACTAGGAGACAGCATTAATGGCAATCAGAATGATTTTTTAAAGTAATTAATGATATTTATCGATTTTTGTTATGTCCAATGACATGTAATTCACGTGATTAAATTATGGTTAGTGACTTTTGGCAAATAACTTGTATGAATTTGAACACCTTTAGTGGAAATATTCTTGCACAACAGTTCATATTTCAACTCATTTATACCTACGAGTACGTCTTGCTCTCGCGGTAACGGGGGTTCGGCCACCGCGATCGAAGTCATACCGTTGCGGCTGCGACCGGGGATGGACGTTACGCGAGAAGTTAGTGATTTCATACAAAATGAAGCGAAATGGTATTAAATTTAAGGCAGGACGAGGATCTTTGATGTTAGAAAAGATTCTAAATAAGGAGTATGAAGATCACAGCGTAACTACCTTTGTCATTTATTTACTTATAATAAGATACGTGCAAATTACTTTATGCTGTTAAGTTGTAGGTAAGTAAGTATTTCATTTGCGAAATACCAATTTTGTCCTTAGGGCGAGATTTTGTATAGGTACCTAGGTTTTGTTTTTGACTTTTTGACATAAGATCAGTGATATTGACGATAATGAGTTGGAAACAAAAGCACTCAAAAAAATTAAAACAACAAGATGGCACAAAAAAAATTAAGTCTTACGACCGACACAAGCAAAAAAATTGTAATTTACCGTACAAAAACTATAAAAAAAAGTTATTGCCAGGAAAAGCCCCCAAGCTGGGAGGTTCTCAATGCAAGCCTACCAGCGAAGAAGAACGTAAAAAAAATTTGTAAACATATTGGGGCTTAAAAGACTACCTACTGTCGTCAAAAGGATTTTATACTCGCGAACATATCAGTAAATCCTCCACAAAGGTGTTAAGTAAAAGCAGTTAGAAAACGAACCATGTCACGTTCATATTTTTTTTCTAATGATGAAGGTAGAATCAAGGTGTGTGAAAAGTTTTTTAAAAGTACCCTCTGTATTTCAAACGGCCCTATAAACAATGCATTTTCCAAGGTTGGCAGTTCTGGTCTTTTTGAAGGAGAAGACCAACGTGGTAAGCATGTTGCTCACAATAAAACCAAACAAGACGATATAGATTTTATATAACAACACATCGAATCATTCCCTACAATGGAATCGCACTATTGCCGAAAAACATCGTCAAAACTCTATTTAGATGGCACGCTATCTACTTCAAGAATGTACGAACTTTATACAAAGGAATGCAAAAAAGCGTCTCGGACTTCTGTTACTATAAACGTGTACAGAAATGTACCTATTTGGAACTGAATATAATTTGGATTTTCACAAACCAAAAAAGACCAATGTCTAACATGTCATAAGTATAACAGTATCAAAAATACAAACGGACCCGATCTTGAATCTTGGAAACAAAAATATCACTTACACATTTCACTAAAAGAACAAAGTCGAGAAGCCAAAGAATTGGACAAAATTCGTGCTAATGAAGATGAAAGTTTTAATTCAATAACCTTAGATTTACAAAAGGTACTTCATATCCCAAATGGAACTGTTTCTATTCTTTATTACCTACACAAATTTAATGTGTACAATGCTACCATTTATGAAGCTCGCACTCCCAATGACGGCTTTTGTTACCTCTGGTCTGAGCTGGATGGCAAAAAAGGAAGCGATGAGGTGGGTACGGCTTTGTATCTATGGATAAAACGTCTCCCATCTACTGTAAAAGAGATTTCCATATTCAGTGACACCTGTGGAGGCCAAAATCGTAAACAATTCCTTTTAAGCCTGCAGTTGTATTTAGTTCAGACAACTCATCACGAGGTAATAGAACATAAATATAAATAGAATCAAATCAAATCAAATCAAATCAAATCATTTATTCTGTAAGTAGGCCCTGTAGGCACTTTTACAAGTCTGAGTCTACCAGCGCTTCCAAAGAGACCACTGTTGAGAAGAAGCGCCGCAAGAAACTCAACAGTAAGCCGTTTTTTAAAAATAAATCACTTATTACAATACTAAACTTAAGCTACATAATTTAAATGTCATAGGGATGTACAGGTCCCAGTAGTAATAATAATAATAATTAAATACATAGAGTCTGGTCATACACACATGGAGGTAGATAGCATGCACAATGCGATTGAGAACCAATTGCGTTTAATGCCAGTGTACTCAATGATAGACTTCTGTAATGATTCGATTAGCAAGATCTAACAGAAAAAATAAGAAAAATGAAACCCTGAAAAAACCGTACGATATTTTGAACCTAAACGACTTGAGAGATAACTTGATGCAGAATCGATCGATTGACGTCAATGGAGAAAAACTGCGATGGCTTAAAGTGAAATCTTTTCGACTAGAGAAAAAAAGGCCGAATGTTGTTTTATACAGATACGATTTCAAATCTGAGTATAAAGAATTTCACGTATTAAAAAGTAATACATCCCAATCTATGGCCCCAATAAAATAACTGCGAAAACGTAAGCTTGAAAAACCCATACAGGGTTTCAATTATAACACTTACACTTTGAGAAAAGACCAAAAACTGCCAATCACTCTAGCTAAAAAAAAGGACTTACTAAAAATGTGCAATGAAAAAATTATACCCGCGGAACTTCACCACTGGTACCAGAACTTGCCAGCCAAAGAAAGTCGTGATTATGTACCTGAAGAAATGTCTTCAAACTCAGAAGACGAAGAGTAAAAAAGATGGATGACTAGGTTTTTTAACTCTTTTTCGTACTTACGGTATTAGTTCAAAATCAAAGGCTGATCTTTTTATTTTAATACTTTTAGAAGTTTGTATGTTTTATAACAGTAAGTAAGTAGTGCTTGCTGTGAGTGTCTGGGATTATAATATAATATTAAGTACCTCTATAAAAAAAAATCAATTTTTAGTTATTTTAGTTTGGAGTTACAAATAACGCCATTTTGAGAATTTTATGTTATTGTTGTGGTTTTGTTGAGTTTATATCTGTGAAATAGAGTTTTTAAAACTGTTTATGCGTTGCTAATTAGTAAATAATGTTCATAAAGTTTCTAAGGTAGGTAATAACTGAGACTGATGAAACCAAATTTCTCGTTTAAAACTGTGTTTCTCGATTTAATTGTGATCAAAATAAAAAATAACTAATTGTAAGTTCTCTTAAAGCGAGAAAGACAAAAAGTCACTAACTACATATTTAGGCTTTTAAAAAAGTTATTTGGAATTATTGTACAAAGTTTTTAATTGGTTTTGATACTAAATATATTTAGCTAACCGTGTGTTTAATTTTTAAATCTAGACCCGAACCTACAACAATAATGTTCATTTGACTAAGTCAAAACTTTGGGCCCGTTTTTCTCGGACTTGACTTTTTGTGGGTTAATGACTTCTTGCACTAAGCCGACGATTTGTATTGTAGTGTAACCTCTTTACCGCTTTTTAACTCTGTTTTTATAACTTTCAGGTTTAAACTGGCAAAAGACTTTTTGGTCGACTATGCCGCTTATTTTGATAGCAAGGCAAAGGTATCGAAACCAATAGGAAAGAGTTCTTCCCATTGACCTATAATCATGAACTTGGCAAGAAGTTTTTTAAGTACAAATAAAGGGGAAAAAGGGCGATAAGAGCGTATGAGAGCGACTGAGAGATAAGTGCCAATCCGAAGCACTAGGGACTAGGTCAATTAGTGTGATATTGTCCCCTGATATTATTATTATTATTAGTGTTACAATCGTTACTTAGTCAAGTAAAAAATAAATCATCGAATAGTACGCTGTTAGGACTTTAATCCGATTATCTTGTAGTATTTGTTAGTACACTGGATACCATGTTCCAGGAAGATAACGGGTTTTCATAAGCACTAGCTCTTAATTTGTCTTAAAATTTAAATCCCCTTGAGGACACAAAAACAATAAGATTGGGCATGATCCTTTAATGGTTCTCCTAAATAACAGTTATCGACATTTCTGAAATAGGTTTTTAACTACCTATGTAGGTAAATAGGTACTATATTACCTTTTTTATTAAAATACATATCGACGACCGTAATCTAAATTGACGTAAGGGACAAATGGCTACTTTTCAGGAGAGCCAAAAAACTGTTTTTTTTTTCCATTTAAAATTCATATTTTTTTTGTTTGTTTACGTATCATGTAACTAATAATAGCCAATTACTTATTTTCTTTAACTCTTTAACTACAAATAATTCAATTTATCATTTAACGCTTAGTTACTGAGATAGCATGTCCCTTACGTCAAAAAAAAAAATTAATTATGTCCAATACACCCTTCTTCAACAGTTGACTTTAGAGTGAATTTGATGTATCTACAAATAAATTGAAAGAAACGAAGTTAAAGTGGTCGTAACTCCATTGAAACTAATCAATGACAGTGCGTAAAAGGTACATGGGAAATTATCTTAGGTGAAATAATAAACCAAAACATCAAATGTAAATGTGTTATTTATTAGAAAAATTAAGAGATCAATCATGTAGACATAATTTGCCAGAGCTCGGAATCGCAATTATGTAGTGGTACTTGTGTGTTTACAGGACTTTCATTATTTAAATCTTCATTTTTCTTTTACTATCAGCAATATACGAGGTTTTTAATTAAAGTAAAGTGTTCTGAAGAACTAAAAGAGATAAGACAATTAAAGTTATTCGTTGCTCTCGTGTTATTGTAAACGAGTGTTTTTATAATTATATTGCAACGATACATCACTACGCCATTATGAGCTCTCTTTAATACGTCGATAGCTAGTAACAAGTAATAAAATAAAACAAAATACACTATTCGGTGTAAAAACGATTAGAAATGTAAAAACATAAGCAATTTTAATTCGACAGTATCAATCAGAACCTAATAATAGTAGTACAATTAGGCCGAATGCTATCTTAATAGGGTCGAAATACTTACTGGTGTTCAGTTCAACGCTGGTTGTATAAATGGACCAAAAATTCTTAAAATAAACTTAATAAAGGACCAAACTATTGTTTAAAGTATAGATTAGTACTTTAAAAAATAGTTTGGTCCTCTATTAAGTTTATTTTAACAAAATAGCACACAAGTAACTTAGTTGGTATTTTCCTAGGAAGTTATGACGCAATACCAAGAATGAACAGGTATTTAATGTATTTAGAAACGTGACAAAGTATTTTGGTTAGCATAGCATTTCTAAAGACTTGCGAAATAATATACCTACATAAGAAGACACAAACACGGTAATTGCATGTAGCCGAAAACTTGATATTTTATTAAATAAAATACTTACTGCAATATTTTTTCTCGATCCCGCAGTAATTTATTGCGTCGAGCTAAGAGTGATTCAATACTGTTCCTATTCATCGTTATCAAATCTCGGTTGCCTTCCTTAACTTAAACGTGCGTGAAGACGAGTGCTCGTACAAAAGTACAAAACAGAACTGAGCAAGCAGCGGCAGCACTCAATCCAGTGTAGCCAAGTGTAATTTGAAAAACGAATAGTTTTTTATCTGTCGAACATACCTCTGAATAAACGATTAAAAAACTGTTTTTTTCTTGTTCGTATGTATGTATGTAAACGCTTTATTGGAAAACTAGCAATTGAATTATGTATAGAGTATTCTCATTAAATTATTTTATTTTATTTCTTTTGAAAAATTATAGTTATCACGTGTCGTGTTTATTGTAAATACTTTATACTCTGTTTGCACAAACAAACAAACCCTTGGAATATTATTTTAAATGCATTTATAGCCATATTTTCAATCGAAGCCCAAGGCTCAAAAATCAATAGATTATCAAGACAATTCAGTAGATTTCCTAAAAATCAGATGAAGCGGCAACATTGTCAACCACTACCAGGAGCGACATGCTCTTTCTGCAATGTTTTTGATACACGAGGTGATAGTGAGATCTCTTTCACCCTCAAGCAACTTTAAGTGCGTTAGACTAATTTAGCTATATTGACGAACACTGCGTATGCCATCTAACGAAAGAGATAACGCTAACATTTTTGGTAATAATAAAAATTTTGCAGCTATGTTTTAATGTAAGGGACGGTAGTTTTGTGATTTTACTTGTGAAAAATGTCGTATATACTCTTAGCAAACATTTGAAACAATTACAAATTACCGTAAGGGTCACTGTTGCCTTACATTTGTGAAAGCAAAACTGCGTATCGTACAATTGCTTACAGAAATAGTCTTTTACGACGCAGATAAATTTAGAAAATTATAGTTACATCTAATTGTGATAGAATCAATTTTGTTTTTGTAGATAAATTTGAGAACGTTAAATGATGTATCGTACCTTTACTTATTTAATGGCTCCTTACAGCGTTAGGTAAATTGCGAAGATGAATGTTACACCAAGAAGTAAATGAACTTTTTTTTATTGCTATCGATACGTCGTATTTGTTTGAAATACGGAGTCAAAGTAACATTTTTTTAAGGCTGTAAGGGGCATGTTTTTTAAGGCTATTGAGATGTCACCTATACCAATCGATAGAGAAAAAAAAACTGAATAGAACTGCATTCATAACTCATTTTCGCCATTTTGTCCCTTACGTCAATTTAGATTACGGTCGTCGATATAATGCCACGTGTCCGCAACGATACGGTATAATTCGACGTAAAATATGGTTAATATTTGAAAAATCTTGGCCTTTATTTTTATTTATTGTAATCCATTTCTTTTTCGTAACGTTTAACGTTTTAAAGTAAACACTGTTAGGTGAAAGAGCTTAAGAGCTATATCAATATAATTACAATATAGTGTCCCTACTGTAAAACATTATCCTCCTTCTTGTGGGAAAAAACTTGTTTGAATTACTGTTTTGACAAAATGGACACGAATCTGCTGAACAAGTTAGTAATTACATACAAAGTTACACTTATTTCCAGATAGCATCGACATTATTATAGTAAGGTACCTACCGTTCAGTGAGCACATTAATTACGTACATTAATATAATTCGTATCTATTCATTAAAATGCATTTATATACAGGGTGTCCCATAAATAGCACGTCACAGTGACACCGGAGATTCCCCAGCCTCAGACGAACCGAACCAACCTAACATGACCTCAGTAAAAGTTGCACCGTTTTCGAGTTATACCAATTTAAAGATTTTTCCAATTTCTCACCTCTTTTAACATTGCAAGTGCCCGCATTTACTGGGATAGCTTTACAATTTAGTTTTTTTTATTTGTACGCTTTCATGAATAGTTGCTTAAGATGATAGAAGCATTATTATGTCAATAACTAATGTAAAAGTTGGAAAAATACTGTAATGAACTTGACTTAAATTATCATCAACATATTAATTTCAACTTTGAACACCTGCCATGACTTTTTTTTACTAGAAACGAAATGAGCAAATAACTTTAAAAACATGCGTATGTTATGCCAATTCTAAAATGGTATGACACATGATATCATAATGCAAAAAAGTAGGAATTCGAATCACATTTGATTGACCAAGGTTCAAAGATAAAGGTTTATTCGTTTTTACAATAAATGTTCGAATTGTTTCCCTGCGACTCTAAGGCACAAATAGCATCTTCGGATAAAATTTCGGTTTAATTTTCGTAAACTGCGGTTTCGGATATGTCTCGGGCTGCATCGAAGACACGTCGCCGTAGTTCCTCTTCGTTACTTATTGGTTTTGAATAAATTTTATCTTTCAAACATCCCCAATAAAAAAAATCCAGTGGGTTTAGATCCGGGGAACGCGCTGGCCATAAAATTGATCCCATTCGCCCAATCCATTCTGTCAGGATACTTGTTGTTTAGGTGCTCACGGACTGAGCGAGCGCAGTGTGCCGGGCAGCCATCTTGCTGGAACCACATCCTTTGCCTCAATGCCAACGGCGTGTCCTCTAATAAAATAGGCAGATCGTTTTCCAAAAACTGCAGATAATTCTGGCCATTCAGAATCGGCGGCAACTCGACCGGTCCTATTATTTGGCCGTTAAAAATTCCGGTCCACAAATTAATTTTAAATTGGTATTGTGACCGGTCTTCTCTCTATTCGCACTGAAGTTCCTGGCTCTGCTTGTACTTGACTTAAAACAACGTCATCATCAATGGTTTGGGGTCTTCCTTCTGAGCCACGTCTTGGTGGTCTGTCGTCACGATAATCATTCACGACTCTTCAGTCGCCTCATAAGTCGTCGGCCTACGATTTGCATATCGTTCCGAGTACAGTCTTGCAGCCAACCTTGCGTTGTAAGAAACATTACCTCGAGTGGAAACTCTCCTAGTTTCACCATAAATTAAATGCATATCAGCGTACTCACTATTGGAGTACTGAGAAGTATTACGATGTGCCATCGTAATAAAGTTTTACAAAGTGAAATCAAGTGTCCGTTAAGAGTGCCGAGTAGTCGTTTCAGTTCCACAAAATTAATCAGAGATTTAGTTCAGGAACACCACAGGAAAACAGGGACGCAGTGAACATGGTGATAAGTAATGACATAAGTCAAATTAATAAAAATAAAAAGTAACTAAAAAGTCTGCTATTAAAACGAGGTTTAATATTAAAGGGCACGAAACGCAAGGTAACGAACTACTTTGGGTCACAGGGCACCCGCTGCAATAAATTAATAACTACCATACAATTCTTTACATAATAAACTTGCAAAGCGGCTAATAGCCTTTCATTTGTTAGTTTGGTTTCGGGATCCTTATTAGGAAAAGTTAGTCGAATTCCTACTTTTTTGCATTATGATATCATGTGTCATACCATTTTAGAATTGGCATAACATACGCATGTTTGTAAAGTTATTTGCTCATTTCGTTTCTAGTAAAAAAAAGTCATGGCAAGTGTTCAAAGTTGAAATTAATATGTTGATGATAATTTAAGTCAAGTTCATTACAGTATTTTTCCAACTTTTACATTAGTTATTGACATAATAATGCTTCTATCATCTTAAGCAACTATTCATGAAAGCGTACAAATAAAAAAAATTAAATTGTAAAGCTATCCCAGTAAATGCGGGCACTTGCAATGTTAAAAGAGGTGAGAAATTGGAAAAATCTTTAAATTGGTATAACTCGAAAACGGTGCAACTTTTACTGAGGTCATGTTAGGTTGGTTCGGTTCGTCTGAGGCTGGGGAATCTCCGGTGTCACTGTGACGTGCTATTTATGGGACACCCTGTATGTATAATTATTATAATAAACCATACAAAATGAAGCCTGCGGACGTGATTTGGCACGTGGTTATTTTGCTCATTTTATTTTTAAATTGGACGTCGGTAAATTTTATTCACCAGGCCTTAACGATTCTCGATTCAACCCGTCTAATAACTACCCTACTAACCCTACGACCTTACTTTAATACATGTCTAAGTCAACACTGCCCTCCTAAGTCAATAAGCAGTACCTTAAATTCAATCACCAAAGCAGATACAATTCTGGAATAGCACTGGAAGCCGGAAACCAAGCTGATTAAAGATATATGACAAGTTTTTACACTGAATGTCTAGTGGTGACGACGACATAGTAAACGCACGGCTTGTTGCTTCCCTGGGAAGGCCGTGTCGTTACGTTGTTGGTGCTAACTAATGCCATAAATGCTAATAGTGTAACAGAATAATGGAAATTCCGTGGAAACAGTCGCGATTCACGATCAGTTTTAACTAAACTGTTCAAATAGTGAGTTAATACTGATCGTACCTTGCGGCCGAGCATGGGCCATTGGCGACAAGTATACGATTCCACGACCGCATATTACAGTCTATCTATCTTCCTTGTCTGTCCAAAGCCCCGGTTAAATTAGCAACCCTTCATTATTGCAATGATTGAATGATTGCAATAAATGATTGAGTATTGAGTATTGCGTATTGAGTATTACAGGGCAGTACACAAATCATTCTCGAGCGGAGTGAGGTGTACTATTTACTTCAATAAAAGGTTCTTGAGCAACGCGACTGCTTACATCAAACGGTATTCCAGACAGAGTCCATACTACATCAATGTTGAGGGAACTCCCATTGACTTTCTTGGAGACAACGTCACGGTAAATTAAATTGTTATCGTCTTTAATGGGTTTTGCGATGGGAAATTTTGCGAATGCGACATAATTTAGGGACAGGGACGTTTTGCGAAGGACCTTTCACGCTCTAACCTTTCTAAAAAAAGTTTTCGTTTGCAGGCCACCTACAGGTTACACAACATAACTGTTTCCATGGATAACTTTCCCTACGAGTGGCCGTTTGAAACAATCATGTTCCAAGCTGAAATTTATATCAAATACTCAAGTCTACTGTCCCTTAGAGCTGTGAAAAAATCAAACTTCTGAGCCAACGCAGTCAAAAGATACAGCCGTTTAATAACTCAATTGTGTTGGGTGATCTTTTACTTATGCGCGAGTCCGACGCACATGGCTGGTTTTTTTTTTAAAATCCTTTCAATTTTGCGTTTGCTTCCGCGCAGTAAAATGATCGTTTTAATAACAATACGGTTACAAAATAAGCCACTTAAAATAACAATTCATGTTGTAAAGGAAATCAACGTTTAGTTAGTTCAGTCAATATAACTACACTGTTTTTTTTTTGGGAAGTATTTATGATGATAATAGATTTATTGAAATTCTATAACTATCAATATGATAGTATTTGGTCGCAGGATGGAGACCCTGCGGGTTGTCTGGCCCATCGTTGTGGTGACTTTGTTATTTAAATGGTCTATGGTAAGTTTGATACCTTAGTAACATTATAAGCTGAACGGACGGGACTAGAAATGTGCAGGCAATATCCCTAGATGTCCACAAAGAAGGGATTTTCGGATATTCATCTTCTAAGGGGTTAAAGGGGTTAAACAAAGAAGGGATTTTCGGATATTCATCTTCTAAGGGGTTAAAGGGGTTAAACAAAGAAGGGATTTTCGGATATTCATCTTCTAAGGGGTTAAAGGGGTTAAACAAAGAAGGGATTTTCGGATATTCATCTTCTAAGGGGTTAAAGGGGTTAAACAAAGAAGGGATTTTCGGATATTCATCTTCTAAGGGGTTAAAATAGGGGGAGTACGCAGCGGAGGACCAATTCTACGCGGACGAAGTCGCGGGCGTCCTGTATTTTCTACATACATTCGTATCAGAGCAGCAATGATTATAATTTATAACTTCCCTTTTTAACCGACTTTTAAAAAAGAGGAGCAGGTTTTCAATTCATCTGAATCTTTTCAACACCTTATTATGGGCTTTATACGGGTGTCTTAAATCTCTTTGCAGCGCATAATATTATAGCCTAGTGTCGTTATTGTCGATTTAGTTGTAACCACTTTGCATCTGGTGGGCCGTATGTCTTATTACCTGTAATCAGCGATAAAAAATCCCCGTTTGTAGTTTGATGTTAAGTTGCGACTTACGAGTTCAAATTAACTATAAGTCAGGATTAAGCTAGATAAAAATATCGAATTCTTCACTGATAGACTTTCTTCAAAGACCTGCACCCGTATTATGGTTACCTTTATCGCGGTGGATAAAGCATCCGTCACTCTCGCACTGACATAGTGGTAAAAAGTGACAGTTGTTTTATCCACGCTCATCCACGTCGATAAACACGACCTTAATAGGCCCGCTGGCTACGACTTATAGCGACGGTGACAAGCACTGCAGCAACAAGCTAATGAAAAGGTGTGAAACACGGCGCGAGTCGCCGCAACGGCGACAAGATAATCTACTTAAGCATTTGTTTCCGCTGCCACTCACCGCTGCCATATTCGCTGCCTGTCTGCAGATTTATAACATGATAAATGCTGTAAAACAAAAAAAAAATATTTCATCGGATGAAATCATGAAACATAACTGTGTATAAAAACATTCGTCACTTTCTGATAAGTACCGTCACAGACTTAAATTTGGTACCCACCTTAGGTCCAAAGTCAATCTAACAACAATAAGGTCGAGTTTCCGGTTAGTTACAAATGACTTGGCACCTCTAATGACCTTAACGACTTCAAGCATTTTTTTTTGTTGAAATGGGTCACAAATTAACGTTCGTGACCGTACCTATAATCTACGTCAAGTATGAGATTGATAATTACTTAATCCACATACGCGCGACTTTAAAAGGCCCGTCCGTACTTAAGAACCGCAAATCCCTAATCACTACATAGTATAAAACAAAGTCGCTTCCCGCTGTCTGTCCCTATGTATGCTTAGATCTTTAAAACTACGCAACGGATTTTGATGCGGTTTTTTTAATAGATAGAGTGATCCAAGAGGAAGGTTTTAATGTATCATAAATTCTGTTTTATGTACGGGTTCTACAGGAAACTCACTTAAAGCAAAGCTAGGGCGGGTCGCTAGTATATTATACGCTAAAGAATAGAAAGTTCGTCGGAGAAAACATTTAGGTACACTCTTATTCAAAAACGCACAATAGCTAAAGTGTGATTAAAATATGCTTTGTTCTTAACTGTCTTTGTGAGATTTTTATTTTACAGGAATCACTCATACTTTAACTCAAATAGGTTTGAGTGCGTTTATTTTTTCTTATCATTTAGCAAAGCACGGAGGTCATCCCCGAGCGCGTCCAGGTGTACTACGTGAATGAGAAGTTCCTGAGCAGCGCGACCGCCTCCGTCAGGCGGTACGCCCGGCGCAGCCCGTACTACATCAACATCCAGCTGACACCGGTGCAGACCCTGGGCGACAACGTGACGGTACACAATAATTGTTAGGCAATATTGTGGGTGTAGTTGCTGTTTCAGTGCTGAGTTTTTCAGTGCAAAATTTCAAATTTTGCAATATTATAATGTTGAAAAACGGATGGTATACGGTCAATGGTTGGGTTCAACATATTTAGTGCAGTCATTGAAGCGAAAAATACGGTCTTACCTCCGAATTTTTTTACTGTGAACCGATTTGCATGAAATTTTGGAATTAGGCTCATCTTACCCTTAACTTCAAAAGTGAAAATGATCTGAACTCCGCCTATTATTTTTAAGGGGTGTAAACAACCCCTTAATGAAAAAAATTACATTGAGCCATTTTATCGCTAGAAAACATGTCTAATAGTAAGTGGTGAAATTGTAAAGTGTTTTCTAACACAATTACCTCATATTAAAATCATTTTCAACCCCTTGAAAATCTTACAACCCTTGCAAACAACCCCTAAGTTGAAAAAATCACAAAAAAATACTTTGGTATGACATAAAAAGATTTAAGTATAGAGTAAGTAATATTTTATATTCTCTATAATAATTATCAAATTTTTAACCCCCTTTCAACCCTTGAAAAGTACCCCTTGATAATTTTTTTTTTTTATAAAATGAAAAGGATTTAAATATTATTCCACACTCTCGAAAATGATTATCATATTCTTAAGCTTTTCTACCCTTAAAACTACCCCTAAATTAAAACAGTAAATATATATAATAATAATAATAATCATTTACGAGTAATTCAGACAACATAAGTCCATACATTCATAAAAAATAACTAAATTAAATGTTGTTAGTGGCTTAGATCTAAGTGTTAGTAACTAATTGACTGGGGAATGTAGCCCGCAACAATGACGGATGTAGGGGCAGTCGTACCTGTCCCCTATCATTCTCAACTTATATGATTACTGCTACCATTTTACGTATATAAGTTAGTAACATAAGTTTTTGGACCATAACTCCTTCAATTTTCATGCTATCACAATTTATAAAAAATCATTGTAAAGGTAATTAAGAGAGCTACAACATCCTTCATTGCAATACATAGTAAAAAACCTTTTTCTGCCACGCGCTCTTTAAACAATCATATCTCCGTCATTTTTTGTTTAACAGAAAAAACAATAAAACCAAATTGTTTGTCAGAAAAATACCTAAATTTTTTATCCCTACATTTTTATACGTATCTGTCGTCATTTTTGAGATATTATGAAAAAAAGGTGGGTGTTTTAAGAATTTGAAATTTTTTGATTTTTTTTAATCGTGACTTTTTTGAAAAATATGTGTCCTGAAGCAGCCAAACTGATACAATCTATCAAAATCTTCATAATAAAGTTAATTCTAGGCGGAATACGATTAATTTTAATTTTTGTGGAAATGGCACTTATGAAACCTATTGATTTTTAAGGATAAACATTAGATGCTCCTCTTATTTGCAATACAGCTCACTTATTTTACGTGCAAAAGACTTTTAATAGTGCTCATTTTAAAGCTTATTTCAAGCACTACAAAACCCTTTTTTATTAGAATGCATAAAATGCATCTGCTCGCCGCTAGATGGCATTGACCACATCGATTAAATTTCAGACAATATAAAAACGGCTTTGATCTTTAATATCTAGCTTAATATTGCACTTAGAATACTTTATAGTGGGAGATCTTAGGTCCTGCACCTTGCATTTTTGAGACAAAGCAAATCCCTTGGACCAGGTGTTCCTGGGGGTGATCTGAGCTGATTTAGCCCGGGTGCCCAGTGGTACCCCCCCCCAAGTGGGCAGGGGAGGGGGGGGAAACTGCATCCGGCGCGCCTCACTCTAAATTTAATATCTCCATACATCTAGCAACTATATCAAGTTTGGTGTCTTTTTCTTATAATTCGAGGACGAGGAATTCATTTCTGGATCAAACATTTTACCCACCCATACAAAAAAAAGGAGAAATTTAAAAATCAAAATTTTTCTTTACATTTTTTTTTCCGAATTTTTTCTTTTTACTTAAAACTATGGTGATTTGCTTCATAAAATAATTACTAGTTAATAGCCCAGTTATCTTACTATATAAAAAAAAATACTTGTCTTACATTTTTGTCTGAAAACTGTGTTAAAAAAAATATTTTGAGCCGCGCGGCGGCCCGCGCCGAATAGGTACACGCCGTCAGATTTAGTATAAGGGACGCATTCAATTTTAAACTTTATTCTACATACACAAGTAGGTAATAAAAAAAATACTTCCTGTAATTATAAAAGAAAATAGGTAAGGGAAAATAAACTTAAAATTAAAATAATAACTGAATATGGGATTATCCTATGGTATGGTAGAACTTTTACTTTACAAGCAATCAAAATGGGTCAGTCAATATGGGGAAATTGAAAACGATAAGTTAGAGGGTATTATTATGTTGTAAGAAACCAAGGCCTTGATTGTGAAAAACCGGTCGCGTGCTAGTCGGACTCACGCACCGAGGGTTCCGTACCGCCGCACATTACGTATTATATTCCAATTTGAATTCAATTTCGAATCGAATCCACGCGACCCCACTCACAAGTGACCATGTTTTGGTTGTTTTTCTTCAGGGTTTGTCATACAATCATACCAAATTTGGCACTTGTATATGTTTTACTGTTCTTACGAAACAGCAAAAATAAAAATGCGTTGAAATAAAACGTTTCTTGTATGGGTGGGTACCTCTTTATTATTTCACTCTATTTTTCTTTTTTGATCTTAATCTTCCTCAATAATACATATTATTATGGTCCCGTTGGTCTCCATTCGGAAAAGTAACCCTTAAAAGGCAACATCTTCATTTAGAGATTTAAATAATAAAACATACCTACGTAGTAACTGACCGGGAAACAAACCCAGCAGTTGACCTTTTATGCATAATCTCTCTTAATTTTGTTCATTTTGGAAACAGCTGCTCCAATGTTAATGGTTGCTTACCACTTTGCGCTATCAAAAACAGCAATAAAACGATGTATGCTTATTCGGGAAAAGTACTTGGTTCGATTCCCTTTTCCAATACCAAGGCGAAACCTTTGAATGCAGTATTACGTCTTATCCAAAATCAAGGCCTTGGTTCCTTAAAACAGATTATCTTACTTTTAGTTTTCGAATTCCCCGTACTGTGACTTATTTCAATTGATCACCCGGTATATTTATGCAATATGGCCGAGAGGGGGCTGCCTACGAAAAGTTGTCTCAACATGGTGTGGCTGACCGTACCGCGGCTGCATGAGTATTCCTAGTACCTTAGGCCAGGGGTCGCCAAACTACCAGGTCCGGCCCGCGAGCCCATCTAATCCGGCCCGCGGAAAGATTATCACCACAGCCATTCATCTTTTCGTAACTCAGCAAGATAACGATTAATCGACGAAAAATGGTTTAAGAAAATTTCAATGTCTTTTCGGATCTTAAATAAACGCGACAAATCTTTTCCACAGCTAAGGCAGTGAACTGCAGTTTATATATGGCAAGTCGTTTTCTCCAAGTCTCTCTCACATAAGTGGACACCGAATATGAAGTTAAAATTAAATAATGTATGTTTCTCACCTATATCACGCGTCTCGATTCATGTTTTGACAAGACAGGATTAGCGTGCGGTCTGTACGCTTTGCACACTGGTGGCTCGATTTTATAAAACTACAAATAACTTTTAATTAGTTTTAAAAACCCGCCCCTCATGGTAATTGAGCATAATCATAGCCATTCCTTATGCGTTATCTAGGTACCCCCTGAACACTAAGACTACTTAACTAATACGAGCTGCTTTGTAACAACTGAGGCTTCTGTTCTGCGGTACGTGCAAGTACCACCATGCATGAACCATGCACAGAAAACTCGTGCGTTAAAAAAGTTAAGTGAGAGGAGACCAATGCTGAGAAGAAACGCTGCAAGAAACTCAACGAGTCAGTCTTTTTTAAAGGTTGCTTATGGCAATGATAGTTAGTACTCGTCCTAGTATTATATAAAACAATGAATATAAAATATAAACATCATGCGTACTTGAGCAGGAAAAATATTGTTTAAAGAATGACTGTCTGTTAAGTTTCTTGTGGCGCTTCTTTTCAGCAGTGTGGTCATTTGGGAAGCGCTGGTAAATTTTTGACGTATATAGGTAATTATGCTTACTAACTAGCCGCACCATGTTGAGACAACTTTTCGTAGGCAGCCCCCTCTCGGCCATATTGCATAAATATACCGGGTGATCAATTGAAATAAGTCACAGTACGGGGAATTCGAAAACTAAAAGTAAGATAATCTGTTTTAAGGAACCAAGGCCTTGATTTTGGATAAGACGTAATACTGCATTTAAAGGTTTCGCCTTGGTATTGGAAAAGGGAATCGAACCAAGTACTTTTCCCGAATAAGCATACATCGTTTTATTGCTGTTTTTGATAGCGCAAAGTGGTAAGCAACGATTAACATTGGAGCAGCTGTTTCCAAAATGAACAAAATTAAGAGAGATTATGCATAAAAGGTCAACTGCTGGGTTTGTTTCCCGGTCAGTTACTACGTAGGTATGTTTTATTTTTTAAATCTCTAAATGAAGATGTTGCCTTTTAAGGGTTACTTTTCCGAATGGAGACCAACGGGACCATAATAATATGTATTATTGAGGAAGATTAAGATCAAAAAAGAAAAATAGAGTGAAATAATAAAGAGGTACCCACCCATACAAGAAACGTTTTATTTCAACGCATTTTTATTTTTGCTGTTTCGTAAGAACAGTAAAACATATACAAGTGCCAAATTTGGTATGATTGTATGACAAACCCTGAAGAAAAACAACCAAAACATGGTCACTTGTGAGTGGGGTCGCGTGGATTCGATTCGAAATTGAATTCAAATTGGAATATAATACGTAATGTGCGGCGGTACGGAACCCTCGGTGCGTGAGTCCGACTAGCACGCGACCGGTTTTTCACAATCAAGGCCTTGGTTTCTTACAACATAATAATACCCTCTAACTTATCGTTTTCAATTTCCCCATATTGACTGACCCATTTTGATTGCTTGTAAAGTAAAAGTTCTACCATACCATAGGATAATCCCATATTCAGTTATTATTTTAATTTTAAGTTTATTTTCCCTTACCTATTTTATTTTATAATTACAGGAAGTATTTTTTTTATTACCTACTTGTGTATGTAGAATAAAGTTTAAAATTGAATGCGTCCCTTATACTAAATCTGACGGCGTGTATGTACCTATTCGGCGCGGGCCGCCGCGCGGCTCAAAATATTTTTTTTAACACAGTTTTCAGACAAAAATGTAAGACAAGTATTTTTTTTTATATAGTAAGATAACTGGGCTATTAACTAGTAATTATTTTATGAAGCAAATCACCATAGTTTTAAGTAAAAAGAAAAAATTCGGAAAAAAAAATGTAAAGAAAAATTTTGATTTTTAAATTTCTCCTTTTTTTTGTATGGGTGGGTAAAATGTTTGTTCCAGAAATAAATTCCTCGTCCTCGAATTATAAGAAAAAGACACCAAACTTGATATAGTTGCTAGATGTATGGAGATATTAAATTTAGAGTGAGGCGCGCCGGATGCAGTTTCCCCCCTCCACCCCTGCCCACTTGGGGGGGGGTACCACTGGGCACCCGAACTAAATCAGCTCAGATCACCCCCAGGAACACCTGGTCCAAGGGATTTGCTTTGTCTCAAAAATGCAAGGTTCCCTTAGAAATCGGGACCTAAGATCTCCCACTATTATAAAAAACCAAATTGTTAATTTTTTTACCTGCTACAATTTTGTTTTTTATAAAATTTTCGATAAAACGTATATTTTTGGAGATATTTGCAAAAAACCGATGAAAAACGTGAAAAAATTGCGAATTTTCAATTGCCAATAACTTGGAAAGTATTGGATTTTTCGAAAAACCTTATAGATGATTTTTTGCTTTAAATTAGGCCTTCTATTGATATCCGAGGTTATTTTGAAGAAAAAAACAAACACCCCCGAGAAGTGGTGGCAACCACCCCCAGGGTGGTTGCGCAGTTCAAATCATTTTCACTTTTGAAGTTAAGGGTAAGATAAACCTAATTCCAAAATTGTATGCAATTCGGTTCACAGTAAAAAAATTCGGACCAATAATGCTTCAATGACTGCACTAATTGGCCAGTGATCCTGACCGAATAAATCTGTCTATTATTAGGATGCATGTACTGGCTTGTGATAGAATAGGTATGGGGCTATGGTACCCCCCTTTTAACTGAAAACTTGTTTAAACTAAGACCTTAATAAAGGATGCTTTACAATTTAGGCATGTATGCTTTTCACGAATGCCCTTCCCTTAATGAAATTATACACCTGCTTCTTATCTTGGTTTACGCCGAGCCTGACGGATAAAGTGGAATTATGAAGAAAGTTAAACTGTGATTAATTACATTTCCTTCCAGCTCTTTACCGTGTACTACGAGTTCCTCCATAACGAGTACAAGCGGAGTTTTGTGGAAATGGAGATAAAGATGTGCGATGTAATAAAAAAAAGCCCTTGGAAAGAGTCATTTGGGTTTTCCCTGCTTGCGCATGGGTTTGTCTGCCCTATGGCCCCGGTAAGGAAATCCAGGGTTTTGGAATTTAACCTTTAGTACATCACAGCTTGCTTGATATTAATGGATTTTCGTGCTGCGAAAGTCCAACTGTCAGCAAGTTGTACTAAATTTAGGTACTTTTTGTGGTGGCATCTTAAGCGGCTAGAGTGACGTATGTTGTACTTTCTCTCTTTGTACCTCAGTGTTAGAACGGGATACCTATAGGTATATAAGCTTGTTCCGAGGATTTAAGCAGTTTTCAAATCGTTCTTTTTGGGTGGATTTTAAGGCGTTCACAGTTAAGGGCTTAATTGAGACAACGTTAGCTTTCTTCCATTGCATAACGAAAACTAGTCATAGGTACAATCACATGATTAAGTTTCGTCACACAGAAAAAAATAAGAACTTTAATTGAGGCGGGCAGATTTATAAGAAACCGGCCACGTGCGAGTTAGACTCGCGCACGAAGGGTTCCGTAATTAGTATCGAGCAAAAAATGCCAAAAATATCACGTTTGTTGTATGGGAGCCCCACTTAAACATTTATTTTATTCTGTTTTAAGCAAAAGGGGATGAGAGTAAATGTTGCCAAGACCAAGGTCATGGTGATAGAGAAGGACGAGGAGATGACTGAGTGCGTGATAAATATAAATGGTGAATTAGTAGAACAAGTGAGCGAATTTGTGTACCTGGGAAGTGGTTTACAAGAGATGGTAAGTGTGAGAAGGATATCGAGAGGAGGGTGAATGCGGGGAATCAAATTAATGGGGCCCTGTTCTCCTTTGTGAGCAGACAGGGCGTTTCACAAAAAGCCCCTACCCTGATGTATGGTAGTGAATGTTGGGTGAGGCAGGACAAGAATAAAAGTCGTGTAAATGCAGTTGAAATGCGCTCTTTGCGTAGTATGTGTGGTGTAAAACTGATTGATAGTGTAAGGAATGAAAAAGTTAGAGAGAAATGTGGGATAAAAGAAGATGTAGTGACTAAGATTGAAAAGGGCATGCTTCGATGGTTCGGTTATTTGGAAAGGATGGATGAAAGAAGATTGACGAAAGAGATATACAGATCGAAAGTGAGTGGACGGGTCGAAAGGGGCCACCCTAGGCGTACATTTTCGAGTCAAATCGGAGAAATACTGGAAAAGGGCCGAATCTTAAGTACCCGAAACCGACGTGCGTGCATGACTCGATGTACGAATGTGGAAGAAGCGAAGGAAATTTGTCAAGATCGTAGCAAATGGAAAGAAGTGGTCTCTGCCTACCCCTCTGGGAAACAGGCATGATTTAATGTATGTATGTATGTATGTTTTTAGTATTTGTTGTTATAGCGGCAACAGAAATACATAATCTGTAAAAACTTCAACTGGTTAGCTATCACGGTTCATGAGATACAGCCTGGTGCAGACAGACAGACGGACAGTGGCATTAGTAATAGGGTCCTGTTTAATAAAACCAACAATAAAACCAAGTTCATCTGCTGTTTGTTAGTGATGATGATGTTCGTTTTCAGGGTACTTACAATGTACACAACATATCAGCATCCCTGGAGAAGTTCCCGTACGTGGTGCCGTTCGAGAAGGCCATGGCCGACGGTCACGCCATGTTCATGCCGACTCAAGAAATCATTGTGCGCGCGCGCTTCTTCCTTACCTTCAAGAAAAGCTTACCTAAGAAAGTTTAAAAATACGGATCTATATTCTACATAAATACACACATTAAATCACGACTGTTTCCCAGAGGCGTAGGCAGAGACCACTTCTTTTCACTTGCTACGATTTTGTCAAATTTCTTTCGCTTCTTCACACATTCATACATGGAGTCATGCACGCACGTCGGTTTCTGGTACCTACTTAAGATATATATATATATATTACCTATATTTTATTTTGTCTTTTATTCAAAAGTCCGAACCCTATATTCAAACCGCGGACAGATTAGGTTAAAATTTGACACATTTTGTACGCGCAAAGCCTTATCTGTCCGCGCCGCTTAAACCGTTAAGGAGAACATTAAGTATCAAGAACGTTACCCTAGAACTCTCTCTGTTCTCGTAATTTACAGTAACGGCGTCTCACTATACTAAATAGCAATAAGCGCTGGTAGATTCTTGACGTATAAAAGTGCACGTGCGGCCTACTTACTGAATAAATATCTTTTATCTTTTATCTTTTTTATCTTTTAATAAACATACTTAAATAAGTATATAAAAAACATCCAAGACTCAGGAACAAATACTTCCGCACATCACACAATTACTTTGCCTATACCGGGAATCGAACCAAAACGGGTAAAACGTGTCGCACTTGGCCAGTATTATATTAATTTATAATTCAGCGACATTTGGTGTAGGTACATAAAAAACCATGCTGAGTGTAGGGTTCCGAAGCCGTTACGATAGACACAAATAGACTATCTCAAAAACCAACATGTTTGAACTAATTTCCTACTTAACGTTATTTTGGTGCACTCTTAGATGATTTTTAGTAGGTATAAACACTTTAGTCACTTGTATCTCAGGAAGTAATTAAGTCTACGCAGTCGTGATAGTTTTTCTTTTAAACTCATTACACGCGCTTTCATTAAAGATATTTTTCAGATTTTTAGTATTTGTAGTTTTGGCTGTAGTTGGGACACTTGACTCACAAAGATTAGCGCTTTAAAGCTAAATATTTCCTAAACGGATCCGTTAATCAAAAAATTGTTTTCACAAAACAGCAATAAGTAAAAGATCTATCCAACGACAAAAAATACACATCCCCACGTTACCTGTAAGGGAGGTTTCAAGATTTTATTTTACCACTTTGTTGGGGTGACTAATATGTATATTCATGCCAAATAACAGCTTTCTAGTACTAAAAGAGTGAGAGAGAGCTAGACTGCGGACGAACTGACGGACGGACATGGCGAAACTATAAGGGTTCCTACTTTGACGACGGAACCCTAAAAAGAGCCTTTTTCTCCACGTATCTATCGTTACAATGGAAGCCCACTTTAATCGTTTTGTTTACGGCGGAAATCTATGTTTTCTCGCTTCAGTGAATTCACTAGTTAGGTTATACTTAATATTAGGCATTTAAATCATTCAAAAGTGCGAGTAATATAATATATAATATATTTAAGTATTTAAGTATGAATATGGTGCGTGTTGCTATGCCTATTGTTGCGGTTTTTCAAATGGACGATGGTAAGGAACCTGACCTCATAATTCCTGTATAAAACAATATTTTACCGTCAAATATATTTTTAATATTGAATAAGAAGCCGCTTCTGTAACACGTGAGTATTCCCTGTAAATTCTAACAGGCTACTTAATATCTATAGATGTACAGCCCTGTGAGCGTGTAAAAAACGTAGACAAGCCGGTAATCTCTTGGCTGAGATGCCAGACAAGACACGTCGAAGTTCACGCACGTCATAGAAATCTTTGTTTTCTGACGTTTCTTGAGGCTGACTTTTCAGCAAAAAACAGATTGATAATACGGCCCCTAAATGTAGGGTTCCGTTACTGCAACCTGATAAAGTGGTATGACCAAATCCAAATTCAAATAATCCATTTATTTATTTGCATCATGCTTGAACATTATTCTAATCTGTTTTTTTTTTTGCGAAAATAAAGGGTGGTCCAGATATAGAGGCCGCCTGTGAAAATGTCGATTGCGTTTAAACAAAAAGAATGAGACAAAATATGAATACCGGGTATTTTTCTAGTTTTATTTTCAGGAAATACGTAAATAATATTATAGCCCCACGGGTCCTTGTTTGGCACATTTCAGCAATTTGGAGCGAAAGCGTTTAAACAGTGATTTTCCAGATTTTTCCGCGATTTGCTTAGAAATCCGTTTCCAGATACTCTTCATTGCTGGTATGGTGGTAGCTGGTTTACTTAAGTCACAATATCTCTGCTTACAAAGAGCCCAAAAATTATCGATCGGCCGAAGCTGTGGCACATTTGGCAAGTTGTCTCGTTTTGGCACAATAGGATTCTTGCCTTTTTGAGTTCCTTAAGAACAGGTTCAACATAATGTGACGTAGCGAGATCTGGCCAAAACAAAACAGGCCTTTGGACATTTAGCTTTCGAATTAAAGGCAATAATCGCTTCTTGAGACACACTTCTAAGTATATTTTCGCCGTTTACAGTTCGGTTAGTCATAAAGGGCCAGAAATGTGCCCTTCTTCAGAGATGGCCTGCCAAATCATGAAACGGCTTTCAAATTTCCCAGTTGGGAGCAATGTCTCTTCGATAGGAGTCTCCTGTTCATCATCCGACATGTAACGTTTATCTCCTGATACTTGCGACGGATCTAAAGGCACGTAGGGTTCGTCATCTAAAACGAAGAAGTAATTTCGTCCGCTCGGAATACTGTCCTTGTAAAGCTTAGCTGCACCTTTAATACACCGATCAATCTGATTTTGATTGTATTTCGGGCTGCGTCTCCTCTTCCTGCTCCGAATTCCAGCAGCTTTCTTCGCTCGCCGGTACGTAGATAGACTCAGTCCCAGCTCTCGTGACGCGACGCGGTCAGATTTGCTACGATTCTGTCTCGCTTTCCTCAATCTTTTTGTTTCAATCTAGGAGTATTTACAGTCGGTTTTTGACCCAGAAACCGCTTGAATCCCACTTGTTGACCGTCTACGTACCGATTGATCACATTTCGGATAGTCCGGTCAGGTATATTTTGCTTACGAAAGTCATGCAAAGTTGGTAAACGATTTTCAGAGTGATGTTTGTAAAACTCTACTTTCAACTTAGTTCGGTATTCGGGCTCAGCACGTTTCATTATTATATAATTTGTCGAATAATGCTACTGAATTGTAAACTAGGATAAATGGTTATTAAAATGCATTTGACATTTATTTCAATTGTTTATTCACGTAGTCATAGTAACTGCGAGAAAAAGCGGCCTC
This sequence comes from Acleris laterana, assembly GCA_963966035.1. NCBI lineage: Eukaryota > Metazoa > Arthropoda > Insecta > Lepidoptera > Tortricidae > Acleris > Acleris laterana. The sequence goes on from OZ014452.1 coordinate 11,057,006, forward strand.
TATATCTGGACCACCCTTTACTCTTGTAAACAGTAGTCAGCCTTATCTGCAAAAAAAAGTAGTTCAGTTGAAATCTTTACACAGTGTAAAACAAAGTCACTTCCCGCCGTTTGTCCCTCTGTATGTACGCTTAGATCTTTCAAACTACGCCACAGGTTTAATTGCAGGTTCAAGATTAGATAGAATATTTCAAGAAGGTTTTTAGAATAACTTCAGAGTTCCTTGCCAAGATGCACTACGCTAACTAGCGTTTCTATTCGTTTAGTTTTGAAACCAATCGGGTCACTGGTAGATCACGTGACTTTTCGTACCACGTCATCTACCAGTGACGCGATTGGTTTAAAAATGAAATGAATAGAAACGCTAGTTCGCAAGGGCCTCTGGTTTATGTCCGGGTGGGCAGGTCGCTAGTTTTATTGTTATTTAAAAAACATATTATTTTAAAAACGCTTTTAGCTTTTAACGCTTTTAACAGTCACGTTGAAGTAACTGTTTTTAAGGGCACGGAGATAATTCCGGAGCGTGCTGAGGTATGCTACGTTAGCAAGAAGTATTTCAGCCATGCGACCGTCTTCGTCAAGCGGTTCGTCTGGCGCAGTCCGTATTACTTCCATGCGGAGGGAACCGTCTTTCAAACAATTGGCGACAACGTGACGGTAAATCATGCGAACAATAGAAATAGAATAGTTACCACTATCCATCTCATTTGAAATACCTGTCACTTGTTACTCAGGACTAAATCGAGAGAAAGAGATAGAGCTAACGTTATTTCGAACTCCGATTTTCAAAGTAGGGTCGAATTGCCATAAAATCACGTTACGGGAGACGTGAGAGAAGAAAGTCTCGATTTATTTTGTTGAATTGTCTACATGTTTGAACTCCTTGGGTTGGCTTGTAGGTTTTGATGATGGCCCAACGGATGGATGGACGAATAGACGGACAGATACGCGACTCAACTATAAATAATAGTGGGTTTGTGATTCAGTGTATCTTAGCATAATTGTGCAAAATGTAGTTACAGAATTATCAACAAATTGTTAGAGTTGTTGGTAATTCTGTAGCTCTGCCTACCCGACTCTGGGAATGAAGGCGTCAAGGTATGTGTGGTTTTTAAAGGAGCATTGTATTTGATTTTGATTATTTTATTCTCAAAACGTTCAGGTTCACTTCGAGTTTTACGAGTTCCTCCATAACGCGTACAAGCGCAGTTTCATTGCGTTTATCGTGAAGCTGTGCGACGTGGTGACCAAGAGCCCTTGGAAGGATATCATTGGGGGTATCCTGGCTGCCCACGGCTTCGTCTGAAAATTCCATCGTCCATATAGTTAGTTCATTTAATTAGTGTGCATTACAAACCCTCTGAAGTCGCCGACACCGTTTTGTGCGCGCCGCGTCGGCTTCTTTGTAACAATTGTAGCGGCACATCAAAGCGTGCAAACTGTTTGAACGAACGAATTATACATTTTCTTTATTCCACTCGACTGCGTCAGGAGGATGGTTATGTTTTTCGAGTGAATGTAATGTATATTTGTCTATTTTATCATTTCTTTGGCACGCCCTGTGTGCCTAAACGGCTGGATTGATTTATACATATGAGGCGTCGTTAGATTCGTTGACCTAGGCCATAATATTTCATTTATAGTTAGGTATGAGCGGGGTGGGGGTCAATATATAGACGACAATAGCAAAAATGCAGTTGAATTTTCAAAGCTTGCTTTTTAAGTATGTATTTCTCTATATAATTATGTTTGTTTGCCAAGTAGCCATAGTACAAGCCTAAAGTATAGTTTGAGAATAGATCTATCGGTGTGAAATGGTCTCCTGATATTTTTTTATTTATTATATACAAATAAAATGTTTTCAGGGTACCTACACTTCCTTACGTGGTACCGGTCGAAAAAGCAAAGGCTGAATGCTTTGTGAAGATATAACCGACGCAAGAGATTTTGTTGCGGGCTTGTTTCTTTGCCAGCTTCAAGAAAAAGCTTCCAAAAGGAAAATAGTAATTTAATATTTTTTATGAACTTGTAATGCATAAAATTATATTGGTATTTTTAAGGCACGTTTGGTTTGTGGAATATGTGGTATAATATTTTTATAGATATTTAAAAGATTTTTTATTTGTTATTTCATCCTGACTAAAAGGGGTGAATATGCGTAGTGTGCATGTTTCTTTCTGCCCTCCCGTAGGTTAAACGGATCCCTCGGAAGGGCTATTACTTAACGCAATCGCATTCGTAAATGTTTTCATTTTGAAAATCGAAGGCTGTCTGCATACAAAATGAAAACAATTGTTCCGCTTTGAAGTCGATTGCGATTGTGAGTGCGTTAGGTAAAAGGCCAGCAGTCTTACAGGATTTTTTGTCCGATAAGTTCGTATTTATCTTGCTTTCTCTCAACGATCCCACCTTTCTCCATAGTACTGAGAAAGCAAAATAAATACAAACACAAAAAACGATGGGAAATGATTATTCACTACCTACATCTGTAATCGGTTTTTCAAAGCTTGCGATTTACTTAGAAAAATATTTACAGTCGGTAAGTATGTATACAGTGTGTTACCGGCATGCGGGCATTTATTAAAACTGCCGATAATATGTGGCTTTAGCAGTTGTTTGCAAGTGTTATCAATTAAAAAATAATTAAAATAACTTCACAGTTAATTTTCTTAGATACTGTCTATTTTTAATGTAGTGCATGTGCTGCGTGTTCATCTTTATCAGTATCGCTGTTGCTTAGTACAAGGCATGTCGTGGTACGGGGGCAAATCATAATAATCAAAGTATCCGTCGACTGTCATTTACACTTGTCAAATTGCTGTGCTTTACATTGCTGGCAATTTAAATTTTGTTAGAAAGTTAACCAAGCCTGAAAATGTGTTTATTAATTAAATTAATGTCATAGTTACGTTACAGATATACGTTATTTTAACCTACTTTAAAAAATGCCTGGGTGCTGGTAACACACTGTATACGTTGGTTGTAATAAAAAAAATTGTTTCACTACTACGCCCTCTATCTTTTCACTTAGAACCTCGGTAGGAGTTAGAGCACTAAAACATAGATGGCGTTGCGATTCAACCGTTTAAGTTACCATAACAGCGAGTCAGTGTCAAGTAGCTGTGCAAAAAGTTTTATAACACAGTGTCTAGGTGGCGTGGCGTTACTTGCAGCTTCAAAATAGATAGACAGATCTTTGTTTAGTGGCATATGTCATTTGTGTTGCCACTATTATTTCGCCAATGTCAGGTTTAAGGAAGGCACCAATGAGAAGGCACACGTTTTAACGGGGAGCAATTTTGAATAGGGCAATAAAATAGGTAGGTACAAAGAATGTTTCGATTTCATATATTTACAACAAATATTTACATACATACATACATACATACATACATACGTACCTTCACGCCGGTCTCCCAATGGGGTAGGCAGAGATTATGGAACGCCAGGTGCACCGATCTAAACACACAATTTTCGCTTCCTCTACATTCATCAATCTCTTCATGCACGTACGTCGGTTTCTTCGGCGCTTTTGAAATATTTACATATTAGCAACTTAATTCTATATTTATGAATGAAATTAACTAAATGTTTAATTAGAGGACTATTTACAAGAGTTAATAAGTTTTTAATACTTACAGGACGAGAAAATTCCAAAGGGATTAAGTCGTAAAGAGAGCATGGTAACTTAGGTCACGAAAAGAAAATATGATCAAGAGAGCCTTCGTCAAAACCGCACTTACAAAGAGAGCTATCCTTAATCCTGATCTTAGCTAAGTGGACTGAGGTAGAAGCATGACCAAAGCGAAGGCGACCAAGGGTGGTGGTCACAAATCTATCAGCATGACGATAACGGAAAAACAAAGGCTTAATTGGAATACTTGGTTGGATAGAAGCATAATGACGACCTTTTTGAATACTGGAAGTGGACCAGATGTAATTCCAGGATTTTGCTAGCGTGGGTTTAGCCGAGGAAACTAAGTCAAAGGAATATTTTTTGTAGTGTACGAGTGTGCCAGACTGAGTAGCCTCCTTCGCACATGAGTCGGCCATTTCATTACCAGCAATACCAAAATGGCTTGGGATCCATGCCAAAACTACATTTATATTTTTATTATGTAATGTATCGGGTAGTTTCTAAGACTATTTTATAATATTAAGATGTGAGGTAGTTTGCTTGTCCTCTCTTTTTCAATAAATGCTGTCACGAACAGACGTGTTATTTCTGCTCCGCATAATCTCCAGGACCTGGCCATACCAGGATATTCTTCAGTGGCGACGAGGATGGGAGGATGGTACACGAAACTATATAATCAGTAGGGAAAACGGTCCACCGGTTAAAAGACACGTAGATCAGATTAAAAAGAGATGGAACAGTATGTTTGTGTTGCCCTGCCCGACTGGGCCATCATCTCTGGTCAGGACGGGCACTGACTCTGTCGCAGAGCCGGAGCCGGCGCGCGCTCTCGGACCGGCCTCGCCAGCAGCGCCGACCGCGCACGAGCACCAGCCAGACCCCGGTACAAGTAGCAGCTTGTCTCCAAGCGCAGGCCCACCGCCGTCTCGACCCCAATTAAGACCCCGTCCGGTAAAACCAGCCCAACGGTATGGTTTCGAAGAGATTGATTAATTTGTTAATTAATAAGGATAGTTATAATTAAGGGGGAGGGGTGGTACGTGGGAGGTGTTTCTAAGATTATTTTATAATATTAAGATGTGAGGTAGTTTGCTTGTCCTCTCTTTTTCAATAAATGCTGTCACGAACAGACGTGTTATTTCTGCTCCGCATAGTCTCCAGGACCTGGCCATACCTGGATATTCTTCATATTAAAACACGCATAAAGAGCTTCCTTAATTTTTATAAATAACAGGGGACGTTAATGACTGCCTAAACAAATTTATTGATTATTGAATTATTTAAAGAGTGAGATTCTATATATAATACGGCCTCTAATATCTAATATCTAGGTTCTTATAATAATATAAGATTGACCGAAACGGAGCATACCTATCAACACTAGATGTTGCCTACGACTCCATTATGCGTAAAAGTCGTTTATCGCTTTTCTCTCAGGAACTGTCAAATTTTCCGTGATAACAAGTTATCTCCTTACCAAATTTCATTAAAATCATTAATATCGGTTTAGCGGTTTAGCTGTGAAAGCGTAACAAAGATACAAACAAAGTTTCCTTTTGTACGCATTTAGAAAATAATACCTATGGTAAATATTAAGTAGCAAAGTTATTTTCAATTAGGTATTATGATAATGTTTTAAAAAGAAATGGAATTGTATAATTCACCTTATTGATTATAACTTATGCATTCACTGCTACATACATTTTGACAGGTGTAAACCGTCGTTAACTTTAGTACATTACAGGTTTTCTCTGGTTAAGGCAAGAAATTTGATTGTCCAATGTACAACCGCTAAAAGTGCCGTCGACGAAATCTACGTAATACAAATAAGACATCAAAACTGAAAATCAACAGCTTTACTAACGATATTTATAGGTACTTGTAATATAGTCAGGAAAGGTCGACATATTTCTGACTCGTTAGGTTCCCATCTAGAATGTTATCACGAGAGCGGTCCAGACACCCTTTCAGTGTCATAATTAAAGTCATTATACATCGTATTTCCATTTCCATTTCTCCTTTTTACCCGAGTGCCCGAGAAGTAGTTTAATGATTTTTGACAGAATTTGTATCATTATGTTATGTCCATGTCTTTTTCTTTGTGATCTGTTGACTGACTGGCCTTATGGATCTTCAAGTGCTGGTTATTGCTGGAAGCTATATTTTCCGCTAATACGAGTATCATGAATACACGAAAACATTAATACTCAGATATTCGGGATTCGAGCTTTTAGAAATTAGTATAATACAGCCATTTGGAGAGCTTTAACACCTATAAAATTAAAAATCTACATCAGATCTCTATAAGGTAAAACTAACCATATTGTATTATTCCACAGAATATTAACCTCTTTTCAATGTCGCCTAAAGCCGCTATTTCACAACACATAAGTTACTCCGTGCCTTTTATAAAGAGCGCTTGCGCATTTCTCCGAGCTTTGCGCTGCGCGTGAGAGCGGTGAAAATGTTCGGCGCAAGAAAGTGAAACCGGCAGCCAGCCTTGACCGTCACGGCGTCCGTGGAGCCGCTTCCGCTACACTTCCACATTTTATTGTTGTTACAGTATGGTCAAAGGTCGCTGCTTGTATATTTATCCAATACGGTATTTGACTAAAGTCAAGTCAGCTTCTTTTTATGAAACATCAAAAACGCACCGTTACTTTGGAATTTATAAGGATTACTATCTTGTGATGTCACAATCAAACAGCATCCTTATTGTTGGATTTTATGAATTTAAAAATAAAATAGCAAACATAAATGAAAGATTTGATATTTCTCTAGTATTTTCGTAATGTTTATTTGTTGTTTATGAAAAAACAATTTAATTTCACTGTGGTCAAATACCCTATTTGATTCATAAGCCACAAGGACTCATCATATCAACGTTATAATTAAATTCTTAAGATCTCTCATTCAATTACAATCATTACGTTGCTTTGACATAGTTCCATAGTGGCCTATGAATCTATGATTCAAATTAGTTAACAGTACAGTACGAGTACCTAGTCCTATTAAATTGATAGCTAAGTGTTAACTTCGTATTTCTATTAAACACGAGAAACAACATACTGTTAGATGCGAGTGTAATAGCGATAGAAATAAACTATAGAACAGTAGTTTGATCAAAGTTAAGATTATTCAACAACGGGATTAACTTGTAAACTCCTCAACGTTAGCGAGACAGTTCCAGAGGGCTAAAATTATGTACCCGCAATTAAATAGCTTACTATAAAATATTACTTCAAAGTACGTCAGCAAAAGTATCAAAGTTAATAAAGGAAATGAAATGAATGATTTCCCTACAGACAGATTAGTCTCAGTTGAACGAGATCGAGCAAACAATAACAAAACAATGTCGCATTATCATGAGCCAAACGAATCAGGAAACATATTTATCATCTATTATAGTTTTCAGCTTACATACATACATAGGAAGTGGACTCTAAGTTTTGAAAAAATAATAATTAAGAACATAATTTTCGACCTCAACTCGGCAAATTTTCGGGATAAAAATAAAAGTCATTGATGACTTGAATGACTTGTTTCCACTCTTCAATTATAATTGCTAATAATTATAAAATGTGTGCCTTTATTTTTTTGGATGCCCTTAAGTTAAGTTTAAAAACACATTTTCAGTTCACAATGAACACAGTCTGCTGACGATATTACGAAGCAAGTCATTTCAATGACTAATAATAATAAAGTATTAGTTGTAATCAAGTCAGAAAATATTCTTAGCAAACGACTCTACGGACGCCTCTGTACAAATTCGGCGTTCAGGAACCGTCATACCGCATGGAAAGTGCTTTGTTTTGGTCTTACACCCGCGGCGCTAAATTACGCTTTCAAACTTATTAAGTATGACGCAATTGCGTGCAGTAACAATCTCACGTAAGAACTTACCGTTAACCTTTTGCAGTTTTAAAGTGTACCAAGTATCATGTAAACAGATTAATCACATTTGCGACCCACACGTATTCTTTACGTAGAACTAACTATCATCTTTTGTTGGAAATTTGAGGTGTGGAACTAAAGTTCGCTTTTAAAAAGCTATTTTTTACGCAACAGTGGTACTGTAAAACTAACTTTTGCCCTGCATTTTCACCAGCCTCATTATTTTGGATAAAATGTAGTCAATGTCACTTGGAAAGCCGGAAATAAAGTAGCTTTCTATCAGAGAAAGATTTTAGTTCCTCCTCGTTAGTTCCTGTCACAAACAACATCTCAAACAATTTTACTTACTTCTTTTACATAAATACGAAATCATTAAGAAGGCTTGTTGAAGGGTCTTTGGGAAATTCAAAATAGAAGTTCAAAGCCAAGTAGAAAATAGAAGTCAGCATTCTCTTTCACTCGATAAGTACTTACTGCCATCATTGAAGAGTGACAGTTAATCGAAAGTTGGATCAAATGCATCGCGGTATACTCTTAATGCCATAACGCGGTTATGTCGGAAAACCATTATCGTATCGTTAGACATCATCATTGACACTGTCGTAGTTATGACAAGGTTATAAAAAGAGCTTTCATTTCCCTAATGGGCCGGCAACGCACCGACCACTATTCTTGAGTTGCTGGTGTTTACCTTATGCTGTCATAATTACATTATTTCTCATCAGGTACGCTCGTTTGGCTCTTTAAAAAATACATTATAACAAACAAACAAAAGGAACAATATGATCTAATTACTTATTCATTATTGAAACGTACGGGACGAGTGGCCCCAGACTAGCGCCGCGCAACGTCATTCTGCGAACGTTATCGTTATTAAAAATGGATTGATTGACGCTTATGTCAATTCCATACATTTTGACAGTTTTCGAAAATCATTTATGCTCTCGTTAAAAATCTTGTCTAGGGCCACAGTTTGGAGTGTGTGCTGTTTCTTTTCTTCTCCAGCGTAGCTATCACTTGTACTTTCTCACTTGTGGCTAAGTGCATCTCTTTTGCCATTGAGCAGTTGTGCTGGTCCACCCCTTCTCTATGGTTGTCGTCACAACTCGTATGCTACACTGACTGAACTCTCTGGGTTATTAAGATAGCGTAGCTTATTTATGAAATAACAAACAATATAAGAAACAATATAAATCTTCAATTATAATTTTTAAACCTATTTGTTACAATAACAAAACCTAAACAGATAATATCAATGACAAATAGAAAACTTCAAATCTAACTTGATTACTCCGTGACAATCGATCCGTACTGCTTCGAACGAAAAGTTGAACGAACTTACAAATAACATTTTCGTTTCCAACAAAGATATTATTTAGAAATCTGTCAACACCATTCGATGTAGAAAGCATAAAGGAGCCTGGCGGCAAATGAGCGGAGATGGGACCAGACCAGTTGAGATGGGACCATGACATGATAGATGGTGCGAAGATGCACATTCCGCGTAACAGTTGACATTCGAAACTAATTAGATGAGTTGTACTTAAGTCTTAAGTACACATCGCTAACTCGTGGCATTTAGGTAGCACTTGACAGTTTCTAACAGGCTAGTGATGTGGCAATGTTCTTCCTGTACGAGTCGAGAAAAGGAAACCAATTAGAAAAAAAATATTTTCAATCATTTAATATATGACATTCGTGATAAACAAGTAATATTTGTTATAAATTTTTACAAGTCAGCTTACGTCTTGTACTTGAGAAAATCCACTTCGTGTAAGAAAATGTTACCTTGTCGCCTTGTAGTAGGAGCTCTCGATGTTCTCTAATGATTTCCTCCATTATTTGGAAAATTCTATGTTTCGCGACACGTCTCGTAATAATTATTACGAGTAAGTAAATGAGTAACAATATCATTGACATTGACATTGATGTTTTTAAACTAGTGATCAAACCTACTTCGTCATTATGTTAAGACCATGTAGGTAATATTAATTTATTATTTTATCTTATCAGAAAAGACACTTAAAAAACTTGTCTTATCACTAATCTGTCAAATGCTACCTAAATGCCACGAGTTAGCGATGAGTAGTCACAAGTTGCTTTAAGTACAGTACATGAGTTCTTCTTTAAAAGGTCTTTCGGGTTCAGAAAAGTCGGTTAGACTAGCACATAAGCAAGACCGAGTTACAGGGACAAACCTTAAGGTTGCTTTATGTGCACTGTTAGTTGAATCCTTATTAAGTAATAATATAAATACAAAAATACGCTTGTTCGTTTGTTCTATCTTCACGGTTTACGACCTCTAACAATGTAGTTATGTCCCGAAGATGCTGGTAGCATTTATCTCCTCTCTGAATTGCTAAAATAATACTTTGAACGAGGTAACTCAGGTATAGTCTTTATTATTTCTAGCGAGCCGATCTTCTACACAAAGGTCATTGTTTGTGTTCAATACTATTATCTTTCTTTGTGTCCGTAACCGCAAGCCGATTACATACAAAAAAGTTAGAACTACATTGAATGTCCATAGAATTATCAACCCTATCCTCTTAGTCAGTAGGTTTAAAATGTAAAGTACAACCCTGGCGACAGAAGATGGTAATATTGTGTAGGGAATAAGACCGGTTCAAATAATAAAGACATATCTGTATCCTGACACTTTACATTTTAAACCTACTGACTAAGAGGATAGGGTTGATAATTCTATGGACATTCAATGTAGTTCTAACTTTTTTGTATGTAATCGGCTTGCGGTGACGGACACAAAGAAAGATAATAGTATTGTACACAAACAATGGCCTTTGTGTAGAAGATCGGCTCGCTAGAAATAATAAAGACTATAACTCCCATGACTTCTATGAGCTTCTTCGGAACTTCTTATAAGAGGCTTAGAGCGCTAAACTCCACTGCTCAAGGGTCAGACCCCGGAAGGACCAAAATTATATTTTGAGCCGATCACTAAATTTTCCTAAAAGCATAGTCAAGAAAACAGAGCACGTGTTGACAGATTTATCAGTTGGAGTAAGAGGAACGGAAAATATTTGTTTTGTTTTTAATCATTAATATTAAAGTCCGAAACGTACTTATACGTTTGGAATTTCAGATCTATTTATTAAAATCGGAGAATTGTTAAAATGGGAACCTGCTATCTTGTTTCAGGCCTTATGAGTTTCATAATGTATACCAAAGTAAATATTACGATTTGCATAAATAAATATTTTTTTTTCTTTCAAAATCGTATTTTACCCTAAGCCAAACTCCTGCCATCAATAAAATACGATGCACCGAAATCAGCCAAATAACTCGAACTACAGAAATTCGGTAATAACTATGTAATTTCTCCCTCGAAATGCAACTGCATTATAGCATTAAATGCACCCGCACCGAACAAGCAAGCAAGTTAAAGTAGGGAACTTTCTTACTCCCAAGTTATATTGTTAGCGACACGTGACTTTGAAAAGTCATAAATCAATACCAGGTTGGCTTCAAGTTATACCGTAATATTTTGTATGATAAGACTGTTATTGCAATGGTATGGCTCAGAATTGTACGTTTTGCTATTTCTGTGAGTTCATTATGTGAGTTAGCCAAAAGCCAACTTTTGTTCTGCGCGTACGATCTCGTTCTTGTTGCTCGTACCTACGTGAACGCGCCTGTAACTAGAAGTTACGCTATGAGTCTTTCATTAAATTGTCCGCTCAAGGAAATAGTCTACATCCTCCACTGTAAAATCATTTTTTGCCGGTTAATTCCCAAAACATGGGCCGAGTAATTACACTTACTGGACTTATTGGTTTTGACGTGTTATCATCCTGTCGACGTTTTAAGAATAAGAATATTATTTCTACCAACGAGGCCCATAATTACAAATGTTTACAAATTAGCATAAGGTAAAAGCACCTATTATGGACAAGGCTCCAGTGATGAATATTATCATTTTTTTAAATGAAAACATATCAATACTAAACATTTTATTCTAATAGTAGTAATCCCGAATAATTTATTATAATCTAATTGTAGCACTAAAAGCATTATCAATCTCAGAGACTTATATTTATGGAATTGTTCATAACTGGAGCACTGTCCATAATAGGAGCTTTTACCTTACTTAACAATATAAAACTTAAAACTAACACCGAGGTGACAGTTTTTTTTTTTTTTGATAGCTCTTATTTACTTTTCAGTAAAGGTGGCATGACTGGGTTAAAACATTATCATAACACTTTTTATCTGAAGAAGTTTACCGTTTTCGATGAAATTGCGACTTTCACGCGGACGGAGTCGCGGGCAAAAACTATTATTTTTTACACAAAAATGTCCCTAATTAGCAATATTATTATGATTGCGCCTTAGTCAATATTCTGTAAATTTGTATATTTCTGCGACTAAAAGTTTTACAATTGAAGCACATTCAGAGCAACACTAATAAATAATAAACAACTATTAACAAAGCAACAGTTACTTATCTCGTACATTTGTAAATTAAAGCCTTTGCATTAAGTTAAAAGGCATTGCAAGACTGCAACGCTCGATTAACTGCTAAAACACCTGATGTATAAGTTTCGGCATGTGTCAAATACGGTAAATGATTCTTGTGAACCAACGTTACATGGTGTAACTGTTAAAGAAAAAAATAAATTTAGTTCAGGTTGATAACGTTTCTCACCCCCTTCTTTCCTGATTTTTTTAATTATATATAAAAAACATTAAAAAATCTTTAAAATCAGACTAGGTATAAGGACAGAAACGCTAAAGATTGTATGGAAATCTGCAGGTTCACCGTCCTCTTAATAAGATTTGTTTTGGATCCAGATTAGCAGGAGTGTTTTCCTTCTTATAATGTCCATTCCCAATATTCAAACAACGGATAGCTTCAAATTGTCAAAATTGTAGTATTACAAAATGGAGTCACAGTATTTTACCATCTCACGTTCAGAGTAATTACCTATGCAGAACTAATGCCTCTAATTACCTAGCTTGTCATTATCCAATTACCATCGAAGTCTGCAGTCTAATGTGGGTACAATTTGCAGCGCGTTCACCCCACACTCTCATTGCGTGACTTATATCACACATTTATAAACACACGAGTATTTTTTTTACCTTTCTCTTCGTACTTTGAAAGAACCACTTCAACGAAGAGATTAAGGCACTTGGTCGATTAATCTTCCTTCCGTTGTGTATTAACGCGATGTTTGGCATGGAAAGGTACTCATTCAATCCCAAGCTCTGTGGTGTTCATGTTAAGTAGTCCCGACATGGTGTCGTTGGCAATGAAATTGTGATATTGGAGGTGACCGTGCAGAACGCAAATAAACGGATGTTACGATCGGTTTTTGCGGAGTTATGCTGGTTACGTGACGTTCTCTTAGCGTTTATCGTGTGCGCCGATTGGACCGTAATAACGGTTGTTAGTGACTTTGATTCAATTTTCACTACCTTTTATATCATGCTTTGCATCATGTAACGTGAAACAAAAACAAACTACCTTATGTTCATTATGATTGATTACTTTTACATGTTTACATGTTTTTTATTTATTTACTTAAGGAGTATGTTTATAAGTAGTATGTATTTCTAATTTATCAACTTGAATCGTTTAAAGTGAGTGGAAGGGTCGAAAGAGGCCGCCCGGCGCCCTAGGCTTACTTTTTCGAATCAAATCGGAGAAATACTGGAATAGGGCCGAATCTTAAATATCCGAAACCGACGTGCGTCAAGAAGCGAAATAAATTTGTCAAGATCGTAGCAAGTGAAAAGAAGTGGTGGGAAACAGGCGTGATTTAATGTATGTGTATGAATCGTTTTGTCTTGTTAAAAAAAGGAGACCTATTGGACAGATATTTCTGTTTGGGGGTTAAAAATTCAGCTCATAGAGATAACTATTTACGTAGTAGGTACCCGCATGTAATAATCAAGCCCCTTCAACTATTTTGCTATACTACCTATTTGCCTGTTTGTTAATAAAAACATAACGACAAAAAAAGATAAGTATGCTCCGAATTTCTCACATTTCGATAAAACCATGAATTTATATCCAAGTTGAACTATTTTCTAATAGCTTGTTCTGATGGCGAGTAAAAGTGCATGCTGCAATTAGAGCGCAGTCGATGGCTCAGGGATAATGCAAGTGGAGTGGGTTAGCGATTACAGTGAGAGTTGCACGAATCGCGCGGCCACCGTCGAGCATTGAGAGCTGCAATAGGTTAAAGGGAATAATATTAAATGTCAGGGGCAATCGTTGACCTAGTCCCTGGTTTGAAGGGTTAAATCAAACACAG